>VDFB02382258.1:0-38114 GCA_007258455.2 Sequoia sempervirens
AACAATGTGGAGGAGTTTCATTTAGAAATTCCTCTCATGGAACATTCGAGGTCTGACAGACCTCTCCAAAAAGTATTTTTTTAGGGATACTTTGTGAAAATATTCTAGTATTGAAGTGATTTGTCTCTAAGAGGTTAAAATTCTTGGATTTTTTCTTGCTTCTGCTTGTTGTTCTATTTGGTTGGCTGGTATAATGTTTTTCATTTTGCATGAGGCTGGGTGTGGTGGAGCTATCACCCTTTTTTCCCCACAATGGCATGCTTGTGTGGTTGATGATGGGTTTGATCATACTCATATGCTCATCTGGATTCTTCTTAACATTGATAATCATTCCTTTGGGATTATTAATGTTTATGCTTCTAATGATGTTGTGGAGCGATCTTTGCTTTGGTGTTGAATTGGTGATTCATTGCTAGTTGCTACTTGGTTATTATGTGGGGATTCCAATATGGTTGAGATGGTGTATGACAAGGATGGCACCCTGCCATTCAGATGGGCGACTAGCAAATGGTAGGCATGGTTTTATATGCATAATAAATTGGGACTTTTTTATCCCAATATTGTTCACCACTATTCTCATTCTCTCTGGCACACTTGGTGTACTTTTAGGGCTGGTTCTGATAGAATATTTAAGCGCCTTAATCATGCCATGATCTCGGATCAATATTTTTTCTCTTTTGACAACTCTTCTCTGCTGGTTAATTCATTAGTGGATGTGACCTTGTTCGACGACTTCCCCATTTATTTTCACATTGAATGGGAGACACGATAGCCTCACATGTCTAAAACTCAATTTTTTTTAACATGTCTTTGCTCTGTCATAAGCCTACCTTGGCCCACACTCATAGAGTGTGGAATCCGGAGTGCAAACCAGCTCATCATATAGGCTGGATTACTTGGTGGAATGATGTTATCATATGTAGGGGTATATTTCTATGTATTTATGGGTGCTAGATGGTTATCTTTCATCGGTAGTCTTATGAGGCTACCATCGCTGACATGTGCTCAGCTACCAAAGCTTTGGTGGCCAACCCCTTTTCCCCATCATTGCAAGTCAGGGTGGCAGAATTAAGGCACAAAAGCAAGTTGCAGACAATTATGCTACTAGAGGTACACAAATCAAAGCCCGGATACATTGGCTAAAAATTGGTGATCGTGCCTCCAAAGAGTTTTTTTTGGCACTACATGCCAAGCACTCATCCCCAAGCATTAAAAAAATCAAAGATGGCATTCAGGTGCTCTATGAGCTCCTTGACATTCTCCATGCCTTTGTGCATCAGTATGAGCAGGTTTTCACTACATATGAACCCACACTTGTGTGATAGCAAGCCCTTTAGGATTGCCTTATTGTTGTGCCAAATAGGCTTTCCTCATCCTAGAGAAATTTTTGTGATCAATTGTTAAGAATTGATGATCTTGAAGGAAATTGTTCATTCCATGGTTGATGACAAAGCCTCAAGGATTGATGGTTTCCCTTGTCAATTTTACAAGGCTCTTTGGGACTGTTTGGGCAAGATTTGCATCATGTTTACTTACAGGCTCTTCATGCTAATTCTCTAGGTAACTTAATAAACAAAGGAAATATAAAATTCATACTTAAATCTATTGATCTAGAGGACATTTGCAACTAGAGGCCTATCATGCTTCTCAATGTCTCCTACAAGATTATTGTGAAGGATTTGGCTCTGAATATCTACCATCTTTTACTTGAGATTGTGCACCTAGAGAAAACATGGTTCATTAAATCTAGGTTCATTCTAGATAATATTATTGTTGTTTGGGAAGGCATGGAATGGACCCGATGATCAAACCAAAAATCTATTTTTGTTAAAATTGATTTTTCCAAAGCCTATGACTGCATTGAATAGCCTTATATTCCTTTTATGTTGCATTCCCTTTTCTTTCTAGGTATATCCAGTTGAGTTATGGCAAGTTGTTCTTTCTACAGTCAAGCACAAGCTTGCTTACTAGATTACTAAGCCCCTTTCTCTGGTGGGGAAATTCTAGGTTTTCTCCAAGGTGCTTGTGGCTACCCATCTTTATTATTCCTCCTATTGGGCCCCATCAAAATCTACCTATGGAAAGCTTGAAAAATTGCTCTGAGATTTTCTTTGGGTCTCTATTGATTCCCACAAAGGGTTTCACCATGTTTCCTAGGAATTTTGTTTCCTTCCTAGAGACTCTGGAGGACTTCGGTTGCTCTCAACTCAATGACAAGGGACTGCCTTATGTGTCAAGTAGATAATTTGTGCTCTTACTGGTGACGATGCCTAGAAAATTCTTCTTAGACATTGCATCCAATCTGGCATTCCTGCGCATAAACCTTCCTAGAAAAGGATTAGATTTTAGACCCTTCTGGTCATGGAGGAACCAATCCAAATTGTTGGGACTTTTGTGGCTAAAAGCATTTGGAGAGCCTGGGAGGTAGTTAAGCCCTGGCTTCACTGGGCTGGCTCTAGTTTTCATGATGGGATTTCAGTCAACCAATAGAATGTTTGGTGGTCACCCATTTTTTCTAGTAATGGTCAGTCATTGGCTAAATCACCTTGGCTTAAGGCACTCAGATTCCACAAAAAGGGTATCCAAACCCTTCAATATATTTTTCATAGATCCACAATGTGTATCATGCAGTGGGAAGTATTTCGTGCCTTGTACAGGATTCATAACCAGGACCGTGCAACCTTTGATGGTTTTGTGAATTTTATTCCTATAGAGATGCTTCATAAGGTTGGAATTCATGAACCAAACCCTAGTGGAAGGACTTGAAGTGGTATCCAAACACCCCTTTTAGGAATTACAAGCCTCATCTTGGTTAAAGGTGGCTTTCACCACACTTTCCTATGATTCAAAGTTTGAACCAGAGGTGGCTTCTTCAATCTCCCGCTCATGTCTAATGTAAAAGATATTCTGCCACATGGTCTGCAAGTGTTGAGCTGAAACTTTCCCACTTCGCTTGGTGTATTCTTTTCCAAGACTTGCCTGTGGGTTCTTGGCTTGTTCACCTAGGGATCCAAGACCCTCATTGCCCTTTTTGTGGGCAAGCTGAGACTTTAAAACATCTTTTCTAGTTTTGTCCTAGAGCTCAATAGTTTTGGACTTGGATTCATGACTTCTTTTGGCCTTTTAGGCTAGAGCCTTTCTCCTGGCATATGATTATGTTAGAAGATTCGCCTAGATTTCTTGCTAAGTATACCTAGCTTTAGGACACTTTCAAGGTGGAAATCCTTTTCAATATCTAGAAAGAGAGAAATTCCTGCATATTTTCTCATTCTCAAATGGATAATTATGTTTCTTTATATGCTAAAGCTATTATTTGTTCTAATGTGCTTTTACAAATTTAGGTGCAATCTAATGAAGTTGCACTTGAGGTTGCTCACCTGTAAGTACTGCTACACCAATGGGGCAATGCCATATGTACTATTGCTCGGGTGCCCACTTTTCCCACCTCTTCCTACAGTCGGTCACCTTTTCGAGGCAGGTAGTAGAGTGGTTCTATGTGTCTCACTCTCATCCTCCTCTTTGGCGGGATACTTACCCCCCTCGATGGACCTGCTCTCCTCCACTGCAGGCTGGCTAGGGGTGGCCCTCTGATGGTGCTTCGGGGAGTGGCGGCGGCAGTTCCAGGTGGCCCTCTGATGGCACTCTTGCTTCTAGCTCTAGTTGGCTAGACTCTACTAAATGCTTTCTGCATCTGGTGCTTGCAATCTCGCCCCAACGCGGGGATAAAGATAAAGAGAAGGAAAAAATGTTAATGATGGTTGGTGTCCTCCTCCTAATGTCACTAACCCCGCTGATGTTTGGGGGAATAATTTACATCAAAAAGACCCTCCTGGCTCTATTGGAACTACTTTGGCCACTTAATGACCCTTTTTATATGTTTTGTAATCATGGACTTTTGGGCTCGGCCAATGTGACTCTTGGGGTGTGCCTTCTTACTATGTACCCTTTTCTGTGAATATGTAACTTTATCTTTATATTAATATAGATAGCTGCCTATTCATCAATTTTTTTTGAGGACTTTATTAGTTGATTCAACTTGACCATTAGATTGTGGGTAGTAACTAGTCAAAAAATTATGTGGAATATGGAAAGTCTCCAAGAACTTCACATCATTATTCTTAAATTTCGTGCCATTATTAGAGACTAATGTGGAAGGGAGGTCAAAATGAGCAATTATGTGCTCAAGGATGAATCAACATATTACCTCAGTGGTCGTAGATTGAAGAGGAATAGCGTCTACCCATTTTGGGAAGTAATCAGTAGCAGTGATGATAAACATATTTCCAATGGAAGATGGTGGGGATATTTTTCCAATTATATCCAACCCTCATACAGAGAACAAAAAAAGAGGGATTTCGGCACGGAGCTCAGAAGCAGGAGCATGGAATAAATTGCTATGTTTACATTCGTGACATCACTTAACATACACATAATAGTCTTTTCTATATTTTTCTAGTAGTAGCCTGTACGAAGGAGTTTATGTGCTCTAGGGTCTTTGTGCCAAAATGACCGCCACAACTACCTGCATGAGCCTGTTCGAGGGCCATATTAATTTCTGAATCCTTAAGGCATCTAAGTAAAATTCCATCAAAGGACTATCTATGTAACACATCAGCAAGAATTATGTACTTGGTGGCTAATTGTTTTCAACGAGTGTGGGTGTTACTTGTTATAGGTTTGAGAATGGTACCATCTTTTATGTAATTATAGATAGCATCATACCAGTCACTCGAATCATCCTTGTTTTCCACTAATTCATCGACACTGATATCAGTGATGGAAGGTTTTATGATGGGATGAATAGTTAATATAATATCTTGTGAAGGATTGAAAGGGGATTGAAGAGAAGCAACACTTACCATTGCATCCACATTTTGATTATCTTTTTGAGAGATGTTATCAATGGTGGAGTTAAATTTTGTGAACAAGGACATTGTGATATCTTTATATTTGGATAATTTATCATGTTTAGCTTGATAGACACCATTTATTTGTTTGATTACTAATTGTGAATCACCAAATATCCTAATGGCTTTAATGCCCATGATGAAAGCAGACTGTATTCCAATGATTAAGGCCTCATATTCAATAGTGTTATCCGTACATAGGAAATTCAATCGATATGACAAGGGAATAGGTTTTCCTTCAGGTGGAATGAATATTACTCAAACACCAAAACCTATTCTACACTTAGATCCATCAAAATATAATTTCCATGTAGAAGCACTGGTTGTCAACAAACTATCATCAAGAAAAGAATCATTACCAGGTAATGCAAGAGGTGAAGGAGCATCGGCTAAATGGTCAATCAAGGATTTCCCTTTAATTTATTCTTGTAAGATAAACTTAAGGTAAAACTAAGTCAACAACATAATCCATTTAGCTAAAAGTCCAGATAAGTCTGTTTTATTAAAAAGATGTTTGAGAGGATCAAATTTTGATATGACTTGTATTTCAACATTTAGTAAATAATGTTACAATTTATTGGTTGCGAATACAAGGGCTAAACATTGCTTTTTTATTGGGGAGTATTAGGTTTCATAATCTATTAGAGTTTGACTAATGTAATAAACAAGATGTTATTTTCCATTATCATCTTTTTGAGCTAACAATGTTGCAAGAGCACGAGCAGATGTGGCGATGTAAAGGATGAATGGTTTTTTTTGGCATAGCAGGTTGTAAAATAGGTGGAGTTGCAAAGTATTCATTCAAACTCTCAAATTCTTGTTCACAATCCTCATTCCAATCAAAAGGCACATCCTTCTTGAGGAGATGTGTGAGATGTAATGTTCAATTGGCTAAAGAGGCTACAAGATGACGGATGGCTTGAATTCATCCCTGTAATGTGTGTAATTGATAAATATTCCTAGGAGGTGGCATGTTCATGATAGCATCAATTTTCTTTGTGTCCACCTCAAAGGCCTCTGTGAGATATGATATACCCCAAGAGTTTCCCACTATCTACTCCAAATACACACTTTTTTAGATTGGGTCTCATATTGTACTTACGCATTTGTTCAAAGATCTGGGAAAGGACATTTACATTTTCTTGCCTTCTTAAGGATTTGGCAAGGATGTCATCAACATAATCTTTTAATATTTTATGTATGTAATCATGAAATATCAATTTCATTTCTCTTTGATAAGTTGCACATGCATTCTTTAGTCCAAAAGGAATCATAACCCAACAAAATGATCCCTAAATAGTTGTGAAGACTGTCTTGTATTGATCTTGTGGGTTGATGAATATTTTATTATAACCAAAAAATCCATCAGTGAATGAAAACAAAGCATGTCTAGTAGTTGAATCCACGATCATGTCAATATTAGAAAGAGGAAAATCATCTTTTAAGGATGCTTTATTCAAGTCATGAAAGTCCTTGCATATCCTAATACAATTATCAGTTTTAGCAACTACAACAATATTTGAGATCCAAGAAGAATAATCAATAGGGTGAATGAAACCTACATCAAGGAGTTTTTCAAGCTCTCCTTTAAAATGTAAGGCTATCTTACCATTTTTTTTTGGTATCTTTTGTCGAATAGGTTTAGCATTTGTAGCAAGAATGATGTCATGTGTCACAATTTTTGGGTCAATTCCTGGCATGTCTAAATATTTCCAAGCAAAGATCTTAGGAAAATCATGGAGAAAAAGTGTAGTATCCTCTTGTTCTTCATCATCAAGACACTTCACAATCTTAATGACTTTTTCTTTATCATCGATGTTCATTGGTATATCAATTGTATCTCCTAGGGGGAGTGCATTTGACTTAGGGGACTCAGGATCATATGGTTCCATGGTTTTCTCATTATCATCAGTATTTTGTGGCTTGGAACTTATCATATCACAAGTAACGTTTCATTTGAAAGAAGATCATTTATCAATAGCACCTAACATTTGTTTCGAGGCCTCATCACTTTCAACATACTCCCAAGATGGTGGAGAATTCATACCAAGAAATTTAAGATATTTTAGTGTAAGCATAGTTCTTGGTTTACATGTGATGGTGTTGATGTTTAATGAGGGTCATTAAGTTTGTTTTTTTATCTTAGAAAAGGAATATCCTAAACCAGTCTTTGTTTCTTGTGTATTAGATTCAATAGGGATGTGGATGCCTTGTTCATTCTTTCCTCACCCTTTACCATTGTATCCCAATTGTTTCACTAATGTGTAGCCTTTTCCATAAAGTGTTTCCATTTCTTTTGGGTTAGGAAGATATTGATAATCTATCTCCTCAAAATTCACTGTGTAAGTTGTGTGTTCTTCCAAAGGAGATGAAGTAGATATTTGAGAAGAGTCTTCCAAATTTTGAGTTGACATAACCATTGGTTGTTCTAGTTTTTCACTATCTTTGTAGGTGATTATGTATTCATCCATAAATGAAGGTGTGAATTCTAATGTTCCCCAATCATCATCTAGAAAATTAGACATGGATTCTTCTTCTTATTTCTTGGTTTCAAGAGGTTTAATAATGAGATGTTGGAATTAAATTATTTAGAGGACTTGTTGTTCCTTAAAGTTGCAAACAACTCTCAAGCTTGGGGTCTATCTCAACTTGATATACTTTATTGTTATAGACATATTTCATTATGCGATGGAGAGTCGAAGGTACCACATGCATCTCATCAATCCATGGCCTTCCTAAGAGAAGATTATATGTGAGATCATAGGGCATGAAATGAATAGGATTTTGCAAGGTAGCCACTCTGACTATTATAGAAAAAGTGATTACCACAAGCGGTTTTTTTGTTGTGTTGTCAAATCCTCTAATAGATAAAGAATCAGGTTTGATTTATGATGTATCCACACCTAACCAGTCTAGGAGTTTTACATTGCACACATTGAGGGAATAGCCATTGTCAACAAGGGTCCTTTGATGCCTATTGTATTATATTGGCAAACAATCATAAAGGCCTCATGGTTTTTTTACTTAATTCTAACAGAGGGAGCTCATGTTGATGAAAGGTGATGCTACATTATTTGTATTCATTCCTTTGAGAAGAGTTGCCACATCATTTACATTTGTACTAGGAGGAACCTCTATTTTTTGCAAGGCTGTTTGGAGTATTGAATGATAATTGGGTGAATTTTGAAGAAGATCCCAAAGGGATATCTTTGCGGGAGTATTCTTAAGTTGTTTGATGAGATCATACTCCCTAAGGTGTGAATTTAGACGAGCACTAGGACAAATAGGATTTGGTAAAGGTAAGTATTTTTGTGTTGGTTGTAGTGGGTGAGGCTTGTTTTGAGTGTAATGTGTGTGTGCAACAACATCATGCTGTGGTGGATAAAAGGTAAACTCAGGTTTAGGTGGAGGTGGGTAAAGGACAAGTTGAGGTTGGATGACATTGACATCATTATTTTGGTTGCTCACAAAAAAACCTTAGTGGATGGCTTGTGTGAGATGAAGTCCTCAAGGGCTTCATCTAACATACTCAAGTCATCACTACTAAAAGGTTTGGGAGATAAGTTGTCACTAAGTGTTTTAGGATTTTCATCACAGGCCTTAGTAGATGAACTTAGTGAGAGGAAATCTCAAGTAACGTCTCATCTAACCTATCCAAGTCATCACTACTAAGATGTTTGGATTATATGGTTGTCCTAAAATGAAGCATTGTTTTGATTGGTTCATTTGATGTTGTGAAGTTTTTATTTGTTTTTTCTGATGAATCTAATCTAAATGAGCTAGGAACTAATGTTATCTATGATTGCAATTAAAGTAAATAATAATAATGTAAATGAGTGAAGTATAACAGGAAATAAATGCATAGAAACAAAATAATAACCGAATCTAATAGTAATTACAAAAATGGGAAATATAGTGCAGAAAACAAAAATACAAAATTTGCACTGGGACTAAGTCACCCAAGGTGGTGAATTAGTCCTAGTAGGGTGATTTTTGAAGTTTTTTTTTTAATTTTTTGATGGATATGAATGTATTTGGTACTATGTCATGCAAATCTACAATGTAAATGCATAATTTCACTATTGTGCAATGAAATGGAGGAAAATAATGCAAGCTAAAATGAGCTTTTCACTAGTTCACTTTTTGAAAACCCTACGATGCAATCAATGCAATACCTAATGCAAATGAAACCTAGGATGCCTTTAGAATCAGAAGTAAATATGTTCAAAAGTCAGGTTCACCAAAATGTGGACAATGATTTCAGATTTCCCAACTGCTTTAGCTCCTTCTAGGATTTTTCACCTAAAACGAAAAAGGGATTGGGTCCAAAATGCAAATGTCTACACTCAATATTAATGTAAATGAGATCTAATATGTCTAATTATGATTTACAAATACACTAATCTGAAAAGAAAGTGATTTAATGATGCAAAACCTAAGAAATGAAAAGTGTTGGAAAACACACTATGATGTGTAGAAAGATGAAACAAATGTAACAAATAACAAAATAAAGATGCAAGACTAAAAATATGCACCTAGAAACTAATGAAGAGTTAAATAGGGATTATAGAGACTTCCAAAATTCTAGAAATTATAGATTTTAAGCCAGCTGGGGCACTTACGTTATGTTGGGTGACTTAGTCCTAGATTAGGGAAACTATCCAGAAAGCTGGTTATGCCAAATGGGTATTTGAAACTGTAAAAATTCTTGAAAAATTAGTGTAGTGCAACTAAGTCACCACTATGGGCAACTTAGTCCACTTTGTATTCTATGCAAATTTGAAAGTGGAAATGGAAGCCCATAACCTACACTTTGCTTTCTGACATAATTCAAAAAACCCTGCAAAACAAAAGATAATTTGATTTCTAATGGGGGTTATTCCTTGTTCAAACCCCTAGTTGGTATTTAAACTTTCTAAGTGATAAAATCTGCATAAAACCCTAGCCCTAAGTGTGTCTAAAACAAGGAAAAGTTGAAATGAGACAAAACCCTATCCTAATGTGCTAGAATAAGATAAGAAAATGTCACTTGAATGATGCAAGACTTCAATCCAAGAAACCCTTCAACATTAAAATTGAATGCAAATGACATGAAAATGTTATGCAAACCTTAAGTATGAAGATAGAGAGAAAATGGGAGATGGAACCACTTTGAAAACAAGTCATTAGGTGATTTGATGGCTAGTTGCATCTCCTCAACCTAGATTTCTCCATGATTCACCATAGGAATCCATGATCAACCCTTTGCAATGTGAGATCTTGAACAAAAAGTGGGCTTGAAGACCTGTAAAACCCTAGTTTGCAGCCCTTAAGCTTCAACTTTGTTGTAGAAAGACTAATGAAACTTCTTGATAAAGATACTTTGCTCTTGAATTTAGATTTTTGCTTTGTAAAATGACTAGGAGATGTGATAAATAACCTAAAAACATCTATTTATAGTAATTAACATTGAATTACTCATTATTGTAACTTCATAGGCTAACATTCCTCAAAATTTTGAATTAGGTCAGTGATTTTCTTGCTCAAAAGTGGAAAATACCCCAAAAGGGACTAAGTCGCCACCTTGGGCGACTTAGTCCCACTAGGAATTTTTTTGGTGGGTTTCACAAAATTTGAGTGGTTTGAATGTTAATTGTTGGGATTTAAGTGATTTGTGAGTGAAATAGGCCTTAAAGTCCAAAATCATGAGCATTAGGGGACTATAAGTGTAGTTTTTAAGGGGTGATTGATACCAAGTGTCTAAAGTAGGACCAAGTTTATCACAAAATTGTCTCTTTCTTCAAGAGTATACAATTTTTGGTGACACAGATAGTAAATAAAATCACATAAGGGATAGTGAAGTCTGATATTCCCTAGTCAATTTATCATGTCAACCATACAAATAATTGTAAGAAAATCTTGTTGTTTGAAAAATAAATATAATGTGGAGCTACAAAATATTATCAATTCCATAAACATATCAAAAAATTTCTAACTATGTGAAACAAAGTGAATCACATAATGTAATGTATGCCCTCACCTTAAGGTAATTGATAACACCAATCGAGAGAAATTGTATTAAGGTAGAATAAAATTGATATTTGATAAGAAATGAGAGCTTGCTAGAAAAACCTAGGCCAAATGATATATTTCCAAAACATCTCACTCATGACAAGGGGTTTCCTAAAAAAAAAATCAATATAATTAAAAATACCAAGATATAAAATGAGCAATCCATAGATGTAGGGTTAGTATAGACAAGAGATATTGTATAATTTTATCATGCTCAAAATTAGTGACATTCCCCAAACACTTGTAGAACTATGAACACAAGGGATGAATAGCACATGAAGAAAACATAAAATATTTTGGGTCAAAATGGAAGAGACCTAAATGTTAGTGTAAATAGTGTCTATATTGATCTAGATAGGATATCACCTTTCTAATATTGACCTATTTATACCTAGCTTAAGATTACTTAGGTTTAGTTTACTTTTATCTCACTTCATATTGTTGAGACATGTGTTCTAATGACTTGAGACCACCTATTGAAAGTACACGTGCCACTTACTCACCCACCTATCAAGTGAGCACACATGTGTCACTCCTCGTCATTGGAGTCACTCAAAGAAATGCCCATGGTGGCCATTTGATCCATGTCTCAAGTTTTGGTTGTGATATGAGTTGACTAAGTATATATTGATTGGGAAATAAGGACTCTTTGTGGATGAACAAAATATCAAGTCACTTTATCATAATAAGAGGGCATCACAATATAGTCGTAGTGACTAATAAGAACTCAATATTTCTATATCATGTATACTTTTTGAGACCAATTATACAAATACTATAGCCTCATCTATGGTCTCCACACAACATCTACAACTTGAAATCTACCAAGTACCACATGCTAATATAAAAAATCACCAAACTATCATGGTGTTCTCAGGGGTAGGCATGTACTCCAAGGGGCATCCATAATAGCTCAATTAGGAATATTGTGGGTCATGTGAATGTGGTATAATCAAATTCCCATAGCTAGAGGAGGGTGCAAGTCATCAAAAATTATGTGTCATTTAATGAACATAGCAACCTAAATCATAATAAAGGTGGGCGAACATGCTTCACGCCCGAGAACACATGGTGTACTGACCCTCCATTTTATGGATGGTATTTATGAAGCCACCATGGAGGTGTCTATCTCACCCATCAGGTGTTTAGCTATGAGTGGCATGGTTTCAATTAGAATATAATGCATAAGGGTGATCTATATATCATCATGTAGTAGCAAGTATAAATATACTTGGCTACTACCAACTTCTAGCATAGTGCGACCAATGTAATATAACTGCTCGACTAAGATGTCATCTAGCATCATCCCATCCTAAAATAGTATGGTCTCATATCATACAAGATATTAGAAAATATAAAGTATGTAGTGTATTTCATGATGCATAGTCATGTATGTATTTATACAAACAAAATAAGGTGAGTGGTTGAATGAAATAGTTACAATTAGTTAATTGTATAAACTCTCTACTACAATGTAAATTGTATACACTTTATACTACAATGTAATAGAAACATTATGCTAACATTCTTGCTTATTATATTGTTCCTGTAAATGTATCCTTGAAACCTTAGAATTCACCTTACCAAGGGACCCCCCTGAAGGCTTACATAACCAAACTTGTTGATTACAAAATAGATATACATTCTTGAGAAAATATTCCTTGAAGAAACCAATTCTAAATTAGATGGAACTCCATCAAGATGCCTTGTGACCCTCATAAAGGTATAACTTCAAGCTGAATTATCAAGTTCTTCCTCCCATGAACTCTCAAATCACAAACTGTAATTATTGGACAACCATCCACCAAGTTGTCTCATTGACCCTTTTAAAGGTATAATCTTTCATCACAGTCTCATGAATTCTCTAGGCAACCATCTATACTAAGTTCTTCACAAAATCCCTTACCTATCTCCAAAAATAAACTTCACAATATATGTATCTTTAAATCTTTCAACAACAACAAGGAAAAGAAATAAATTAAAGCAAAAAGTGCTTCTCATTCAAAGCATCATATAAAAATGAGAAGATAACTTGAGATGATGGAAATTCCTCTATTCTCTAGTGCCACTAGTCTTGAATGTGATATTGTTACACTTTATCTGTTTGGTGTCTTGGATGAATATTTGGAGGCCTCATCAGGTGTAGCAAATATAGCTTCTAATTTCCAAGCATAACTGGTTGAATATCCATTAGCAACATCAATAAAATTATTGGCAAGACCCTCAACATCTGTTTTAATGTTTTGGAATACACTTTCCCAAGTACTAGTAGTAAGAAGATAAATTACTTGATTGAATCATCTTATGAAAGATATATAACCTACTTGGCATCTTATAATAATCATAAAATTAATTTAAGTTGCATCTACTCTTACAAAAAAAAATCTCTCTAAGGTAAATTGCTAATAAAATATGCATTCAAATGACTTTGTAACCATTTATGAACCCTCATAAATTGGAAAAGAATGATTTTACAAACCTTGATTGGATGAATTTATGGGTCATCATCCTTTTGGCCTCTAGATAACTCTCCTTATTCCACACTCTCACCAACATTCCATTTCACAAAGGCACACTTGAAACTCATAAGGTTAAACTTGTGAAGACATTAGCAACACTTGTGGAGTTAGATATCCTCAATATAAACTTAAGTATCACTTACTACATAAATCCTCTTCATATAATAAACCATTTCAAACAATCATCCACCAACATCACTCCACATACAAAATCATTAGAACACAATTATGATGCATGTTCATGTTTGAATTTATTCACTTGAAAATCCACAAATTTCACCAAATCACCTATGCAATTCATTGATCTTCTACATTTGGATGATAAATCAAACTTAGAAAAAAAGAAAACTACCTAAACAAATTTGTTATGTTATATGTAAACTCATTTCATGAGATGTGAGATTGAGTATATATAATGGAAAATTTAAACAACTTTTTTGTAGTGAAAAAACTGGTTTAGATGTTGAGGATGACAGGCTATAGAGGATGCAGAGGATGACTCTACCTACAAATTCCTTCATAAATAAGGATAAAACTAAAATGATTATTAATTTTTATAAAGCCTTACTTATCCAATTGATATCTTATACATCATATTGTACCCAATCTATCAACATAATAAATTGGGATAGATAATGCATAGCATTAATCATTTTTTAGTTACTACAAAGATGGCCAAATAAAGAGAAGAGGGAAAAGAATAGAAGTAACTTCACTATTATTACATTGATAAACTCCATTTCCATGTTCTTGATCTTGCAAGCCATCATATTTAAAAACCTTCAAAATATGGTTGTGGCATGGTCATCGGTACCTATTTAATTTTTTAATCATTTGCACTTCTATTCTCACATCCACACACACCTTACATGGCAAGAAAAATATACCTTCCAATATTTCAACTATGCAACAACATGTCAACAAGCATTGACCTACTAAAATTTGAAATTCCCAACATCTAATTGCACAAGCACCTCTTCAATAATCACTTCCCCAAGATTTGACACTAGATGTTGGTAAATATGAAGGATGTAATATATTCCATTGATGCATAGTAGGTTATTTATACAAATAAAAGAAGGTGAGTGGTTGAATGAAATAGTTAGAGTTAGTTAACTATATGCACTTTCCACTACAATGTAAATTGTATACATTTTCCACTAAGATGTAATAGAAATAGTATGATAACACAAGCAACCATATAACCATGTTCATTCCCTTGAGTGTCACAATCATCTCACCTATTGAAATATGGAAGCTCAAGGTGTATGTGTTCCATTTCTCCATGATTTCGATCAATATCATGTCTTGAAACATCATTATTCGCATGGTTTACACCCATAGTAATCCCACTTCCTTCAGATGTCTGGCCTCTACTAGTGATAGCATGTCAACATGCTCGTGCAATAATCTATTAATGTGACCTACTAAGTACTCCTACATTTGTGGTGGAACTTGTCAATCATCAAACATCCATTCATCATTTCCTCCTTTAACATCAAACTGACCTAAATAGAGATCAAAATATTTTAGTTAAATCACTTGGACACCAATACTTGGGATAGGGGCACTCAAATTTGACTCTAGCCCCCAAGATAGACTTGACCACTCAAATTGGACTTTGGTAATGCCTAGCTTGGACATAAACACCCTAATTTTCCCAAATCACTCCTAAATATTGAAAAATGAGCTACTAAATGCACGGAAAGTTAAAGTAGGAATTAAATATCATCCATGCACTCTCTGTATGATGTGATCTCTCAAGGATCTTAGTTTGGGTGCATGGGATAGCCATGGTCATGACATATTTTCTCTCAAGTCTACTTAGACCTACTCAAAATTATTTCAAACTAAAAATTCAAAATGAATGGTGAGAATGTTAAATAATTTTACAATTTTTAGTAAAAACAAGCAATGCAAAATATTTTTTACTTTTCCATTCAAACTACTCTTCATTTAAATCATCATAATTTGGGAAAGTGAACTACAATTACTATTGCGATGTAATCTTTTTTTTACCCTCATTCCACTCCAATATTTTTTTATCTCAGTGTTATTTCAATAAATGACCCTATCAAAGGAATTTACATCAAAAGCATAAAAATTCTAAGTGGAAAGATCGCCACTCTATTTCAACATCCATAAAGTAAGAATAAATATGGGGGTATATCTCTACCCTCAAATTTCATTCTTTAGAATTTTGGGACTAATAAATTTTTTATTCCTATAGGGTGATTTTAAATTTTAGACAAGTTGATTTTGTAGGATGTAGTTTCCAAAATTGTGGTCTTATTGGTTACTACGATAGGAGCTAGATTCTCTTGCTTGACAATATTGCATGTCCTCTACAGTATCTTTTTGAGTATCCTTTTCCATGTGTTATAATTTACTTTCCTGCACTTGATCTTGTATATACACGTAGTATTATACAATCACTAAAGTGGGGGCTAAATGTAGCATCATAAATTTTGCTCCCTAAGGATGAAAGCATAATTTCATGCTCTATTTGGTGTTTTCTTTAGTATAAACTCCCTTAGTTCATTTTAGGACCACTTATTGCCCTTGATCTTATCTTCTAACTCAAGAGAATATACTATTACTACCCTAAAACACCTTAATGACAATATTATGCATGTAAAATTCCAACAAGTGCTTGAATTTATGGTAGGTAGGAATTCAAGGGACCATGAATATATGATCCATACTTCAATGAGTGAAAAAAAAGTGGACAGAGGTGTTGGGTGCCCTAGTCCTAACATTTTTCCCAAAAAAGCATCTCACATGTCTAGTTAACCATTATCTTGTGTGATGTGATCTCAATTTGGAATCTTTGGAAATAAAATATTCTTCAAATTCAAATTTAAATAAGTTGGCCTACACTTAATTTTATTACTTTTCATCCCTATTTAACATGAAACTTTATTCTGAAACACATAATTAAAATTACAAAAAATATTTTCCAAAATTGACATCCTATTTTACATATTTAGAAGCATTTTTTTAGATCAAAGTGATTTCATTAGAATGATTGAAGTTTAAACCAAGTTGAAGAATGGGTTGGAATCTAGGGTTTGTGGATTGCTTTGGAATATCTCAAGCCTATTAGGGCCTAATTTTAGTAGGTTCCCATCTTCAAACTTTGATCTCCTTGCTATCTTGAGTGAGACATTTTGCTGTGTTGATTTCCCTTCAATATTTGACTTTCTCTTGGGTTAGATCTCCCATCTCCTTGATTTTTTCATAGAGGACTCCACTCTAACAGATTTGAGTAGGTTTTTTCTCACATATTTTGTATATTATGAATGACCACAACCTTAGGAAAACATCAAGTTCAAGGCACATAATTTTATCTATTACCAAAATGGGTGTTTGACGAGGACAAAATCCTATATAGCAACCCATCTCATTTATTTTGTTATGTTCTATACGTTTAGGTGTGAAGAACAAACAAATTTTAGAGTATGATTATGCAATATAGACTTGTAACATTCATATTACAATTCCAAGTTCCCAAATCCGTTAGACTAGGGTTCCTAGTACCTTAGTCCAACTATTCAAGCTCTATTTTCTATGACATGAACCCCTCCATTTGCTCTTCTTGGAACTACAACTATTTTATCATTCTTTTTGTCTATGTAAACTATTTATATTTTTAGATAAGGTTTTCATATTAATTAGGTTAATTAAATCACATTCACTCAATTTACCCTTTGTGTAATGAAGGAACAAAACCTAGGTATATCAAATCTATTTTGAGGTAGTTAGCCAACCATAATTCCTTTTTTGGTTTGTGTTCCAATGCTAGACAAAGAAATGATTGATTTGGGTTTATCTACTAGTTAGATTTATGATATCCTTTTACACACAACAATTGTTAGCCAACAATGCTTTATGATAGAGCATAATCCCAATTATGATCTCAAGGATTGATTGTAAAATTTTGGGATCATTATAAAATGTACTTTCCCAACAACAAGTTGGGCCATGGATCTGCAATGAAATACAATAGGATATGTGGTTACTAGACATAATTAGAATGCAAGGGAAAATTTTTAAAGAAAAAGAAAATATTTTTTTGGGGACACGATATTTCTCATATACCCTTCTCGCACAACATAAATAATAAATTATAAAAAAAATTAATGTTCCATCATAAATATTATTGTTTTAGTGATTAGCACGTGTTTTCAACATTTCCCCATTTCGCTTTCCTTATGGCTCTTGAATACTTTGAATAAATAACATAAGATACAATTTGGATGTTTAGATAATCAAGTAATAAGTTAATAATATTAAGAATGAATTCTTCATGTTGCAATTGAAAGTAGAAAACAAATCACATATTTTGTGTTATTTATAATATGAACAATTGAGATAAAGTTGATCTTCATTATGTCTCTAATTTATGGATAATATTAGTCAATTTTAAAGTATTAAATTGCAATGAAAAAATGTGCACACTTGTGCTAATTTTCATTTAGTCTTTTGTCTATTTTGAGATAATGTCTTAGCTCAATTACATGCTAACAAATGACACAATCGTAAATGAAGTTGGTAAAATTATTTCTCCTAAATAGAAATACCAAATAATTTAAATTTGATTGGATTTTCATAAAATAATAATGTTTAAATTGATATTTATACTAGAGAAAAAACATATTTTCTTAATGCTGAAAATGAGTAAAATACATTTAATCAACAATATTTTTCTTGATATATTAATATAATAAGTATATTTTGTTAAATTATTATACTATAAGATTTATATCAGCTAATAATTTAAACATTATTAAATTATTTCAATATTACAAAAATAATTCGATAATTTTTGTAAAAACATCAAACTAATACAATTAATTAAATGACACTTTTAACTTCTTTTACTAATAAATGATCACCTTTATAATGAATGTTAACTATACACAAAACACAATGGATAATTATAATTTCACGTTTCATTGTCATGGAAGAGAATTCGGTAATCACTACTTTTTAAGTGACCTTATTGAATGGAGAAGACATTTGATGGATGGGACAAACAATTCATATTAGTTTTTATAATCATTAATCCATTTTTGGATGATCATTATCTCTTTCAGTCGTTGTTCTTTAAGCCAGAGTGGATCGTCATTAGTACTTGGTATAATGTCTTCACAATGCGTTCCTGCATGACATTCAATTCATATAAGTTAATATTATTATTTTTAATTGTAGAGGGGAGAAAGATAAACATTCTGAACCAACTTACCCTCTTCGGTGAGGATAGCTACAATGCTTTCAGAAATATTCGCCAACACACTGAAATTCCATTTACGACATACCCAAATTAACTAAATTAACAAGGTAAAATATAGTACAAAGATAAGTGGGAATGAAATCTCATAACAAGAATTAATTACCCTCCACTGCTCCATGGATCTCTTAACCCATTGGAGAAAATGATATTGCTTCCAAAATCTTTCAACACTTTCTTTATGTCCTGCATATTAAGTTACCAAAATCAATCCAAACCAAATTGTCCCCTCTGTTTAACTGTGATTAAAATTTACCTTTGATATAAACTGACTGTAACATTTTTCGACAAAATTTGATAGTAGATTAAAATTCACATACGTGTCCTCCGAATTCAGTTGTTGCCCAGTGTTGGCGTGGCAGGACTCCGTATTTAAGGTAGCATTCCCTTGAGTAGGACTTGATATCAAAGACAGTGGGCCGGAACATTGTGGTGCCGGGAGGATTGCTTATTGGAAACACCAATTCAGTGCATTTCTGCCGATTAAGAAAAGCTGTTAGACTGGCAACCTAATTTCACTCTGTTTTAATAAAATAAATAATTATTAGAGACCTGCCAATCCCATCCGGGATAAGTGATTAGACTCAAATCCAGGCATGTTGGTATTCCCCTTGATACTTTTATTGCATAAGCTATTCTGGTAACAGTATCTGTATCTCCGGGTGGGCTGTTGATGACTTCGCACATCTGTATTCAGCACAGGTTATATCATAGAACTAAATTACTCAGCAATAAAATTGGTTTGCGATAAGGTTTGGTTGGCGTACTTACTCCTTGAACGACATCGAAACTGTACTGTGCTGCGTTGCCGTAGATACCTTCAAGCGCATCGTACAGGAAGTCCTTATCCGTAATATTTCTGGGGGAGGAATACCCGGTAAAGAGGTTTTTGATTACGGTATGCTTAATATATGGTATGAAGAATACGTTATTGTTACTTACTGGCAAGTGTTAAATAGTTTGCTTAGGTTAAGCAAGCCTTGAGGGCTAGACGCGATTTTGTCCATCATATCCCACGATTCATTAATTCTTCTGTAGCAGAGGTCGCTTGCATTCTGCCCCATATTCTCAAAGGTCAATTTAATGATGATAAGGGTGAGATTAAGCTGAAAGAGATGAATGAACATGCTCTGAAATCATTGGTGACAACGCTGCCATAACCATAAGTGGGAGTGATGTCGTCGAAGTAAAGGAGAGGTGCAGATGATGCAAGGGCGCCGATTGTTAGGTGCGGATACTTGAGGCGAAACCATGCAGCTAGCACTGAAAAATACCATTTCAATCATTGAATCCACAAAACACAACAACTGGACAATTCATGTGAAAGAAATCCTACTTACTTCCACCATAGGATCCACCAAACACAACTACTGGACATCTCAGCATTTAATGTTTTCTTCAATTCGACGATGATAGTTGCATAATCGGCCAAGGCCTGCGTGGATGTGAAGTAACCCATTGTGCTCGCATTTGCATACGCCTCCTCCATTCCCCCGAATGGCATTGACGTCCCATAATAACGGTGCTACATAGCTTACCACAATTAGCCCTAAAAACATACTCATTAAAGCTGAAGCCCAAGAAAATGACTGAACCTACTCAACTTGTTTTGTAATATAACACCCACAAAATATGTGTTGGAAATTATAATCTTGAGCTAACGACAAATGCATTAAATGCACTGTCAATGAAATCAACTTGGATCTCTTTCCCCCTGCCGTGTCTTGACTTTCTTGCTGTCCAGTAAGTACTTTCTGGCAGTAATTTATTTTGTTAGGTGAGTTCAAATTTTTTGAGCGCCAGTTTTTGTGTATTGGCTGAAAAGCCAAAAGTAGAATTGAATGCATATTATTCTGTGCAAGAGACACACATTTTTTCTGGTGAGACACAAAGGAAATTCAGTATAGAGAGCGGAAGGAATGTTTCAGAGCAACAGGCACGATTCAAGTTCATTCTGTGAGAGAAAAGAAAGTCATAAGCCTTTGCGCCAGTCGAGCTATCCCATGAGAGCAGCGAGCGCCAGTTGCAAAAACACACGCTGTAGTATATACATTGAGCTTTTGCTTTGAATATTTTCATATGTGCAAACAGTTTTTGAATGTAACTTTTGAGTAAATAGAATGTTGCAAATATTTCTGTCTCCATTTATGCTGTCTCCTTCCCTTGATACACTTCCGTTGTGCATGTTTTCATTCTTTGCCTGGCATAAGAGTTTTCTGACATGGTATCAGAGCCATAGGTTTACTGGGCAGTCAGTTTTTAAAGCCTTAGCTTTGTCCTAGGCGTGCAGAAACAAAATCTTTATTTCTGGGTATTTGTGAAAGCCTTAGATCTTATCTGGGTATTTTTAGTTTCCCCCATTTTAGCAAAATGGCTGGAGGAGACAATAGGAGTTGGCAGCAGCCACCTATTTTTGATGGTAGAAATTATGATGTTTAGGCAAAGAAAATGAAAACCATTTTTATTGCAAATGATTTATGGGAACTTGTTGCAAATGGGTTCACAGATGTGACTGACCCAACTGCATTTACAGCTTTGAGCAATGCTCAAAAGAACCAGTTGAAGGAGACACGGAAGAATGATGCAAAAGCCCTCAGTCTGATTGAGGCAGCCTTGACAGAAGCTATTTTTTCCTGAATAGCAGCAGCTAGTTATGCAAAAGAAGTGTGGGAAACACTTCAAACCACCTGCAAAGGATCTGAGAAAGTTAGATCAGTCAAACTCCAGCTGCAACAGAGAGAGTTTGAGACCATGCAGATGAAGGACATCGAATCTATTATAGATTTTCACACAAGGGCAACCACTTTGATTAACCAGTTGAGGATAAGTGGTGAAACCTTGGAAGAACAGAAGATTGTGGAGAAGATATTGAGAAGCCTTCCCACAAAGTTTGATCCGGTGGTGATTGCCATTGAAGAGGCAAAAGATCTCACAACTTTGTTAGTTGATGAGCTATGGGTTCTCTGCAAACCCATGAGCAGTGCCTAAATAGGTCTGCAACCTCCTCCCAAGAGCAAGCTTTTAATGCTCAGTCGAATGCAAGAGGAAGGGGGAGAGGTAGAAAAGGCTCCAGACGTGGTAGAGGAAACTCTAGACATGGAAATGATGGTGATGAAAGCTCAGCCCGAGCAAGCAGTCATGAGGGGGCGACCAGCTCCCAAGGAGGAAAAAAGAACAGCAGTTCTTATCAGAAAAAGGATAAAAGAAATGTGCAGTGCTACAACTGTCAAAGGTATGGTCACTATGCAAGTGATTGCAGGAAAAAATGTGACCAAGGGAGTCAGAATGCACATGTTGCTGACTCAAATGTGGCTGGAAATGAAAGACAGTCACAAGTGTTCATTGCATGTAACCTTGCAGAACAGAGCAGCGCTGAAGTTTGGTACTTGGACAGCGGCTGCAGCAACCACATGAGTGGTAACAAAGACTTGTTTGCCTCCATTGATAGCAGCGTGAAGTCTGAAATAAAAATGGGGAACAATGAGATGGTTCCAGTCATGGGAAAATGCATGGTATGCCTACAAACCAAGCATGGTGATGAAAGACAAATATATGATGTCTTCTATGCCCCATGATTGAAACATAATCTCTTGAGCATTGGACAGATGGTCCAAAATGGGTATAGAGTGCTGATGGAGAAAGGGGAATGCATCATCTATGATAAAGATGGAAGCAAAAGAGTTATGGCAGCGGTTCAAATGACACAGAACCGAATGTTTCCTCTCAAGATGCAAATCTCAGCACAGTCAAAAGGCCTGCAACAATCAGCCTTCAAAGCAGCCATTCAAGATATCTCCAAGCTATGGCACCTCAGGTATGGACACTTAGGTTACTCTGGTTTGAGTCTTTTGTCCAAGAAAAATATGATAGATGGTTTGCCAAAAATCGAAGAGCCTAATGTTAGATGTGAAGCTTGCATTTTGGGCAAGCAACATAGGCAGCCTTTTAATTCAGGCAACTCTACAAGGGCTAGAGCACCATTGGAGTTGGTGCACACTGACTTGGTAGGCCCTATGCAAAATCTGTCTTTTGGCAAAAGCAGATTTTTTATGACCTTTATAGATGATTACAGCCGTAGGACATGGGTCTATTTTTTGCAGCATAAATCTGAAGCATTTGATAAGTTTTTGTTATTTAAGGCCTAGGCTGAAAAGGAGAGTGGACACTTTATTAAGGTCCTAAGGTCAGATCGTGGAGGAGAGTATACCTCCAATCAATTTGTAAATTTCTGCAGGAAAAATGGCATCAAGAAGGAGCTCACAGCCAGTTATACTCCGCAGCAAAATGGAGTGGCTGAAAGGAAAAATAGGACCATTGTGGAGATGGCAAGGAGCATGATGAAAGCAAAGGGACTCCCTATCGAATATTGGGGAGAGGCTGTAGCAACAGCTGTTTATCTGATAAATAGAAGTCCAACGAAGGCAGTCCGTGATAAAATCCCTCAAGAGGCATGGACAAAACAAAAGTGGTCAGTTGAGCACTTGAGAGTGTTTGGGTGTGTAGCCTATGCACACGTGCCTAAAGAAAATAGGCAGAAATTGGATGACAAGGGTGAAAAGTGTATTTTCTTGGGCTACTGTACAGAGTCAAAAGCCTATCGGCTATATAATCTGGTCACCAAGAAGATAATCATCAGTAGGGACGTGGAGTTCCTAGAAAATGAGTCGTGGGATGGAAAAGTTGACAGCAATACTAATATTTCTGTCTCCATACCCCTTAAGGATGAAGAAGCTGCAGAGCGCAGATGCGCTGAAACCTACAGGAAGCTGACAGTTCAGAAAACAGCAGCAGTAGCTCCGAAAATTCTCAGCAGAGAAGGAGCTCCGAAACTTCCAGCAGGGAAGATGCTCTGGAAACTTTCAACAGGAAAGTTGCTCGGAAACCTACAGCAGCAGACTTCTTCATCAGGCCAGCAGCCAAGTAGCTCCGGAAATTCAGACCCCACTCTCGCCTCCCTAGTGCCAAGAAAGACTAAGAGTCTAAGGGAGATCTACCAAGGTGAAAGGTATGATGAAGCTTTTAATGAGAGTGTAAATTTCGCATTATTTTCTCATAGTGATCCTATTTATTTTGAGGAGGCTGTAAAAGAACAGAAATGGTGTGAAGCCATGGATGAGGAGATAGATGCAATAGAAAGAAACAAGACATGGGAGCTCACTGATTTACCCAAAGGGAAATCAGTTATTGGTGTCAAATGGGTCTACAAGACCAAATGTAATGCCGAAGGAAGAATAGAAAGGCATAAGGCAAGATTAGTTGTCAAGGGGTACAAACAGCAGTTTGGGAGAGATTATGATGAGACTTTTTCCCCTGTTGCAAGGATGGAGACCGTGCGGGCAGTCATTGCAATTGCAGCCCAGCACATGTGGAAGGTTTATCAAATGGATGTGAAGTCCGCCTTTCTCAATGGAGTCTTAAAAGAAGAGGTATATGTGGAGCAGCCCTTTGGATATGAAGTTCTAGGTAAAGAACACAAGGTATATAGGCTGAAGAAAGCTCTTTATGGGCTGAAACAAGCTCCACGGGCATGGTACAGCAGGATTGACTCATACTTGATGAGCAATGGCTTTAGCAAAAGCGATGGTGAGCCCACTCTTTACATCAAGGCAGCAAATGGTAAGGTTTTAATTGTTGTCTTGTATGTAGATGATTTAGTATTTACTGGGGATGATGATTTCCTCATTGCTGATTTTAAAGATGCCATGAAAAGAGAGTTTGAAATGACAGATTTAGGACTCTTAAGATATTTTCTAGGCATAGAGGTCCAACAATTGGATAATGGCATCTTTATTTCACAATCAAGTTATGCCAAACAAATCTTGAAAAGATTTAGGATGTTGGACAGCAAAGCAGCCCCAACCCCAACAACTACAGGTCTGAAGTTGAGTAAAGAGGACAGCAGCAAGAATGTTAACCCAACCCTCTATAAGAGCATGGTTGGAAGCCTCATGTACTTGACAGCTACAAGACCAGATTTAATGTATGCGGTAAGCCTGATTTCTAGGTTCATGGAGCAACCTAAGGACACACACTGGCAAGCAGGTAAAAGGATTCTCAGGTATGTCAATGGCACAAAAAACTATGGCATAATATATACCGCTTCTAATGAGTTTCAGCTGGTTGGGTACACTGACAGTGATTGGGCAGGAAATGTGGATGATAGAAAGAGCACATCCGGGTATGTTTTTCACTTGGGTTCAGGAGCAGTTTCTTGGGCTTCCAAGAAACAACCGATTGTTGCTTTATCCACAGCAGAAGCAGAATACATAGCAGCGAATGCAGCAGCATGCCAAGCTGTGTGGCTAAGAAGGATCTTAGCAGATTTGAGAGAAGAACAAGAGGATGGAACAGTAATTTTCTGTGACAATGTTTCATAAATAGCCTTGACCAAAAATCCTGTGTTTCATGGAAGAAGCAAACATATTGAAATCAGGTATCATTTTATTAGAGAATTGGTTGAGAATAATGAAATTAAAATGGCATTTTGTAGGTCAGAGCAGCAACTCTTAGATATTTTTACAAAGGCTTTGTCAAAAGAACCTTTTGAGCACCTAAGATATAGGCTAGGTGTGCAGGAATGCGCCAAAACTTCAATTCTGGAAAACACAGAGAAGTGCAGGTGCGCCAGAACTTCAACAGACAGTTCCAGAATGCAGATCAAAGGAAAACAGGTTTGCGCCGGAAACTTTGCACCGGTGCTCCGGAACTTTTATGGCGATGCGCCAGAAGTTTCGCAGAATGTTGAAGAACAGGTTTGCGCCGGAAACTTTTCACCGGTGCTCTGAAACTTTTATGGCGATGCGCCGAAAGTTTCGCAGAGTGTTGAAGAGCAGAAACTTTTGTGCGGGAAACTTTGCTCCGGAAGTTGCTCCGGAAGTATTGCGCCAGAAGTTTCCAAATAATGATGAAGAGCAGAAAGACTCAAGATTAAGGGGGAGTGTTGGAAATTATAATCTTGAGCAGCCAACGGCAGGTGCATTAAATGCACTGTCAGTAGAAATCAATTTGGATTTCTTTCCCCCTTGTCGTGCTTGACTTGCTTGCTGTCCAGTAAGTACTTTCTGGCAGCAATTTATTATTGGTAGGTAAGTTCAAATTTTGAGCGCCAGTTTTTGTGTATTGGCTGAAAAGCCAAAAAGTAAGAATTGAATGATGATTCTGTGCACGAGACAGACAAACTAGTTTCCTGGGTGAGACAGAACAGAAAGAAAGAGTTCAGCAGAACACAGAACAGAAGGAATGTTCAGGAGCAACTGAACAGTGAAGTTCAGGAGCATCTGCCGCAGCAGAAGAGAGTCAGTGAGCCTTGCGCCCGTGCGCCGGAAGTAATCCCACACGGAGCAGCAGCGCAGAAGCGCCAGTGCGCTGGAAAACGCACAGTTTCTGTAGTATAGTTGTACAGAATTTTTGCTCTGAATATTTTATATGTAAACAGTTTTTATTACTGTAATCTTTTTCTCAGTGAAATAGAATGTTGCAAATATTTATGTCTCCATTTTTGTCTGTCTCCTTCTATTGAAACACTTCCGCTGTGCATGTTTTCATTCTTTGCCTGGCATAGGAGTTTTGAGTTTTTTCCTAACAAAATTGATAAAAAAATATTTATGCAGTCAAATCTAAAACTTTTCAGAAAATTCAATATCTTTATTGTAATAAAAATACTGGGTTTGCAATGGAAAACAACAAACATCTACCAATGTATTCTAGTATAAAGGAGGGATTGATACACAATAACATAGATGCCAACTTTTTTGCAACCATTGAACCACTTCTTCCCAAGTACCAGGTTGATTAACATTAAACATTCATCATTGATCGTTGACCGTCTGATGAAAATCAAAACAAATATTGATCTAACAAAGGAGTTTGCACAAATGGATTTGGCGCTGTGGGGTCATGTTCACAACTACGAGAGAACTTGTGCTTAAAAAAATGATATCTGCAAAGGTATTCCCGAGAAGGACGGGAGTGGACTGGATACATATAACTCTTATGTCAACAAAGTGGCGGTGAAGGAAAGAGGCAGAGGACCAAAATAGAGACAAAAAATAACCAAAGATAAAACACAAAAGATGAACAACAAAAAATATATTTCGTATTAGTGATTCAAATCTTACAAAATAGTTACAAGATTCAACAAAAGAGCTTCTGCTCTTTTTTTTTTTTCACATAGAAATTTCAAAAATAGTGAGCTACAACTCATTCCATAAATAAAAATTGAGTATTTTAAACTGTAGAACTTGTCTCTTTGCATACATGAAAAATAGAGGATTACACACAGCATGAAACAGAGTTGCTGCTCTTAAGACATAAACAGAAAAAAATAGAACACTACTACTACTATTTTCTATGCCCAACACATAGGTAAAACAACATTGCTACTGCTTGACTTGATCCATATGCTGGAGAAGGGAGACCATACTTTCATGACAGCATCCTGTAGAAAATGTACATGAGAATTTTAATAGGTATGGAGAGAGTAGAACGGAGATAGCAGAGGTCAATTCATTTCTTTGCAAAAGTCTTCAGAATTTAATGGTAAGCAATCAATGCCTTGTCTGCAGTGCTAGAGGATGAATAGGAAAAATATTTAATATAGTAGTTGGGATTATAGTGCACCCATTCATGTTATTGGGATGCCAGGATTTTCTCTTGATGAATTCAAATCTAATGTGAGAAATTAAATAAGATTTAGACAATTAATCAGAATTGTAGTAATCTTGAATAGACCTATAAATTTATGATCTTTATGTATAAGTCTATCTGAAGATGGGAAGGTGTCCTTGTTGCGAAAATGCCCTTGTGAAAAAAGGGCTTGGACTAAAGAAGAAGATGACTGGCTCTTAGCCCATGTTCAAGCCCATGGTGAAGGCCACTGAAGATCTATCCTTAAAGCTATAGGTCTGTAATTCTTATTTATCTCACCTAAAAATCATTCTTTCTTCTCCATGTTTATGGTTGTGATTTTACAGAACTGCAGAGATGTGGGAAGAGCTGCCAGCTAAGGTGGATCAACTGTTTGCTTTCGGATCCCCAGCGGTGGAATATTTCTGAAGAAGGGGAAGACCTAGGTTATTGGATCAAACTACAGATTATGATTTGCTTTATGCATGACTACATTCTCCAGTTCCATCACCCACATAGCTCATGGTTGTGATCATTAATTTGGGTTTGTTATCATGGGGATTCTGTGCTAGAAATGATTCACAAAATTTGCTATTGTAAATTTTTTATATACATAGAAGACCATTCATGATTGTCAAATAGGAATCATATATTTGCCGCAATAATTTAGAGCAGATTGGTGAACAAGCTTGACTCAGTCACATATCACCAAAATATTTTACCTCTGTTTTTTGGTGTATGGTACTCGCCAATGTTGGTTTGAGGAAGTTGGAGTAAAAAACACTTAAATAATGTTTACAAAACAAACTTAGAAAAAATAAAGGAAATAGAAAATAGAGAAGGCAATAGGAAGAAAAACCCACTTTCTGTGGTCCCTTTTTCTGCTTCCACTTTACTTTCTAGGCAGCCGGGATCTCCACAAACAACAAACACCTCCCACAGGTGGTGCCCCACCGTCAGCCAAAAATGCTGCAGCCACGCCTGTGACGCCTCGGGCACAGTAAACACTACACAATGCAGCCTCAATCGCCTCCCGTTATCCCTCAATTTTCTTCTCGTCCTAATTATGGAGTCAAGCTCACGAATAGCAGTTTTACGCAGCTTCTAACAAAAAATTTTGCCATGGGAAAACACATTTGGGAGAGGAAAAGGAAAATCTTGAGGGGAAAGGAAAAATCACGAGAAAAAGAAAAATGGAGAGGAGAGGAAAATAAAAAATTATTTTAGAATTTTTTTTCTTTTATTGTCTTAGTTTAAGACAATTAGAAAATTAAAAATATATTGTCTTAAATTAATGTCTTAAAGTCCCCCTTAGTGTAGTAGTGTTAGAGAAGTAGAGATATAGAAAGAGAGAGTGATAGGGGGAGAGAGAGAGAGAGAAGGGGGAAAGAGTGAGAGATATGTAAGGAGAGGTAAGGAGATAGAGATAGGGGAGAGGTAGAAAGGAAAATAGAGATAGAGATGAAGATGGATATGGAGAGAGGGAGAGAGAAATAGAGATATAAAGAGGGGGAGACAAAGAGAGGGAGATCTATGGAGGGATAGAAATATATAGGAAGTTATATAGAGAGGTAGAGAGAGGGAGATATATATAGAGAGAGGTACAAATGTATTAAATTAGGATATATGTGTATATTAGAGAGATGGAGATATATATATGTATATAGAGAGAGAGGGATATATATATGTATATAGAGAGAGATGGATATGATTATGATTAGGATTAAATTAGGTTAGGGTTCAATAAAAATTCTAAGATAAATCTTGGAGGGTTTAGGTGATTGAAGATAGATTAAGATGACAATTAGGGTTAGGGTTAAGGATTTAATTAGGATTAGGGTTGAATTAGGGATAGGGTTAGGGTTAGGGATTATTTAAGATTAAGCTTCAATTAGGATTCAATTAGAGGTCAATTAGGGTTATAACTAGGATTAAAGTTAGGTCAAGATTTAGTTAGGGTCGGGGTTCTAAAGTAAAGCTTGGGTTTAGCATTCGGGTTAGGGTTCAATTAGGGTTTAGATTGTGGTTTGGGTTCAATTAGGGTTAAGATTCAATATGTTAGGCTTAGAGTTAGGGATCAAGCTTAATTAAGGTTAATTTTTAATAGGATTAGGGTTAGGGTTTTAATATAAATCCTAGGGTTAAAGGGTTTGCATTCAATTAGGGTTAGAGTTATATTAGGGTTAGAGTTAGGAGTTACAAATTAAGATTAGTGTTAGGGTTTGTGTAAGGGTTAGGGTTAGTGTTAGATGATTAATCAGTGTGATGGTTAGGATTTAATTAGGACTAAGATTCAATTAGGGTGGTTAGGGTTCAATTGATGTTATTCCCTGGCTTAAGTGGCATTCAATATCTAATCATAACCCTAACCCCACTTCTATCTCTAACCCTAACCCTATCCCTAAATAAAATCCTTACCCTAATCCTAATCCTAGCTTTAACCCTAACCCTAATTATGATGATAATCCAATCCAAATTATAATTCTACCTCTAATTGTAATCGTAACCCTAACCATAACCATAACCATAACCCTAATCTTATTATTAAGGCTAATCCAACCATAATCCTAAATTTATCTCTAACCCTAACCTTAATCCTAACCCTATCCCAAATGTTAATCCCAAACATAATCTCCAAACCTAACCCTAACCCTAACCCTATTGTTAACTTTAATCATAACCCTAACCCTATTCATAATGTTAACCCCAATCCTAACCCAAACCTTAACACAAACCCTAACCCTATCCTAAGCCTAACCATGATATAAACCCTAATTCTAAATGCTAAATCTAATGATAACCCTAAATATATTAATTTATTCAATGTGTTATGCACACCGTGGCTGCTTCTAGCTTATCTATCTTAATATATTAATATATTAATTTATATATTATATGCTGAGCGATTTCATTTTTCAAGGTGTATTTTTTAAATTCAAAAAAACAGAAAAGCAAAAAAAAAACGCCTCGAAAATGAAATCTCTCCATGTATAATATATAGATTAATATATTAATATATTAAGATATATAAGCTAGTATATAATTTAAGAATAACTGACTATACACTTTTGGAATGAATATGTATCTCACAAATAACAAACATACTATAATCAAACGCTTTGTTTGTCCACAAGTACTGGTTGCAAATTCTTATCTAGTTTTTTGATTTTAGTCGTGACTAATGATCTCATTTGAAAGGTTCTGTTTTGAAAGTTCAGAGCTTAAAGACAAAATTTCCAGCTTAAATACAAGTCCCACAACTAGCAATGAAAATAGGTAAATGGTGGGTATTGCATGTCTGAACGGGAAGAAGACAAAATGCACCATTTTGTGCCCCCACTTGAAATGAGATAAACAATTTATAAATTGGTGGGAAAGATGCTCCTCATTATCAGTTTCCATAATCAAAACTTTACGAACTCTACAAAAGATATTAGTGGATAGCCGGTTCCTCTCATCCTATTTCAATTTGTTTGGACGTCCGAGCTAAATCCCTGGCCAAATGACTTATTATACTTTGTTTTCTTTTTCTTTAAAATTTGGTTAATGAATACATTTGATAGAATGGTATAAATTCATTCTGGAACAAATCTAAACTGTTCTGTACACCAGGTATTTGAGCAAGGGACGTTTTGGATGTTTTTTAAATTCCTTTCTTGTAGCTGCTATTTTCACGTTGAGTTCATTGATTGATATTAGATGTAAACAGATACATGATTAAATAAAGCAGATTGAGTTTAGGAGAATCTCGTGATATTAAAGCAGATTGCCTTATTGGCCAACAATTACACGTTTAGATTTTTTTAATTATATAAGTCATTAAAGGGAAAATGATTTCCAGAGATGCGTATGGAAGAAGATCAGGCATCGTCTAGCTAGGCTGCCAGGCTGCATGTTCAAAGCCTGATATATATATATATATATAATTAAAAGGGGTAGTCATCTTCACAGGTCACGGGAGTCTTTTCAAACGTTTTCTTGTGAAGGGTATTCAAAACTCAGATTTCATACGCTTCTTAATTGACAAATTATTGTTGGAAAAGAGTGACTTGAACCAATAGAATGCAGTAGCTTTCATACGCTTCTTAATTGACAAATTATTGTTAGAAAAGAGTGAGTTGAACCAATAGAATGCAGCAGCGGGAATGTGCACGGAATTTGCATAGTATTACGTGTTTGAATGTCCCAGAACCTCTCAATATAAGCACGCAAAAATGCCCATTGGATTTCATGCTGTCACACATGAAAGAATTGGACGGGTTAGCAGTTGGCACCAGGGCGGCTAAAGTTGACGGTTTAACAATAACAAATAATGTTTTTAAAGTCCTCACGTTTTGTTTCGCTATCTGGTATGTGTTGATTTTTTTATGGATCAGTAGATCTTTTATTTTGGTGTTGGAGTGCTCTATTATTAAGTCTTTTAAGACCAATCCATCTTTGATCTTTGTGTGGCTTATAACCAAACACTTATCCTTAAACCACTTTATAGAATGCTTGAGGTTCTGAACTTGACCTAATTTTGATACCATGTTGAGCTTTTCGTGGATTAATTAGAACTCAAACCTAAACCTCCTATTTTGCTCATGGATTGCTCTACTACTAAGCTATTGGTCAGTGATTTTTTTAGTGGTGAATATTCATCAATTGATTAATAGTTGAAATTTGAGAATCCAAATTTGGTTAATAAGCGTCTTGAATTGCCACATTTAAAAAAATATAAATATAGTATTATTTAAATAGGCAAATAATTTATTTTATTAAACTTTTTAACCCAAAAAATTCACAGATACAAGATTAGCCTAAATTTTATAAATTATAGTACAAATCTAAATTAATTTGTTAATAGTATATCATAATTAGTAGTTGCTTTAGGGTCATATTTCCAATATTTAGTTGCCACAATTGATTTAAAATATAATTTAATGACCCTAGTTGTATTCCGTGAGGTAAAATGTACTTGAGACTTGTAAAGATCATGGAGCCCGAAATTGCTTTTGGATTGTTGATATCCATTAAATCAATGGTTTACAACTAAATATTATAGAGTCTACCTCTTAAACCCATTGATTATTTCCACCATCGAGCCCTCTTTTTTCATAAGAATTAATTCTCTTAAATGGAAGGATTCACCATCATAATTAATGCATTCTCCAATTATTTTTCAAGATTTGTCAAGATTTTCTATAAATTTTTAGTGATATTAAAAAAATAACCAATAAAATTAATATTTTTTTCAAAAAAAAGAAAAAATTCACCAATAGAAATTAATATTTTTTTCCAAAAAAATGAAAGATCCACCAAAATTTTAGATTTTTTATTAAGAGGAGTTTTCTTAAAGTTATCACCAACCCATTTGTGGTCCAAGTGTGGCTTATTACCAAAGAATATGGGAGTACAAGTCTATGCTAATATCTTTTTGGCTAGGAGCCAAGGACTCACGAGTATCCATTCTTTTGCTATTTGATATGGGAGCATGAGCCTATGTTGATATCTTTTTGATTAAGAGTTAAAGGACTCTAGGGTATCCATTCCGCCAAAATCACTTGGGGCACGATCCTAACCTCATCCTTCATATTGTACCTCCCAAAGTTTGAACCTTGATGGATGGTGTAATAAAAGAACATACCATTGCCTTCATCAATTGTACTCAATCAATTAAACTACAACCTTTGATAACTATTTATTTTTGCTGTTATTTAAATTAAATATAAAGTGAGATTCAAGGGTATGTAGCTGTCACAAATTCATATGTGAAAACGTCTATACAGCCCCTAAAATGCACATTTGACTGCATTAATTAATTAATTGAAAATAAAAAATCCTTTCTATTTTGATTTTCAATTACCTAATAAATACAATTAAATGTGCATTCTAGAGCTGGATGGACAATAGTTTCATACGTCATCCTGGGAAGATGCTTTTGTCCTACGTGTATAAATAAGGATAAGCGCACAATCAGCCTGGCATATCGATAACGAATAAAATTGGAAATTGATGATGGTGAGAATAATAGAAATCACCTTGTGTGCAGTGTTATTATGGTATATGCCGGGTGCGCGGGGTCAGGTGAAGAGTGGGTGGTGGACGCTCATATCTGCCAATGGCGGCATCTCAGCCATGCATATGACCACGACACACAAAGGCACAGTCGTTATGTTCGATCGCACGGACTACGGTCCTTCTCAGCTGCCGCTCGACAAGGGGCGCTGCAGAGACGATAAGAACGACATGGCGCTACAGCACGACTGCTGGGCGCACTCTATAGAGTATAACATCGCCACAAACAGGCTCAGGCCGCTCATGGTCATGACCGACACGTGGTGCTCCGCCGGTTCCTTTGCTGCGGACGGAACCTTGGTTAGCACCGGCGGATACAACGACGGCTACAAGGCCGTCCGTTATTTCGCCCCCTGTGATAATTCTACTTGTGACTGGGACGAATCTAAGCCCGCCAGACTCGCCGACAATCGATGGTATGCATCCAGTCAGGTTCTGCCTGATAACAGAATGATCGTTGTGGGAGGCAGAGGAGCTTTCTCATATGAGTTCGTCCCGAAGAGACCCGGAGAGGGGTCTTACTATCTTCCCTTTTTGTCGCAGACGAATTTTGCCAATGAGGAGAACAATCTCTACCCTTTCCTCCATCTCTCGTCCGACGGAAATATCTATATATTTGCAAACAAGGATTCAATACTGCTCGATTACAAAACCAACCGTGTGGTGAAGACGTTTCCCACAATGCCCGGCGGGGCGAGGAACTACCCGGCGTCCGGTTCGTCTGCAATGCTGCCGTTGAGAGCCTCCGACGGTTTTCGAAGAGTTGAAATTCTCATCTGTGGAGGCGCTCCTGACTACGGCTTCAATTCTGCAAATTTCGGGAATTTTATCCATGCTCTTCAGAGCTGTGGAAGGATAGTCATCACAGACCCGAATCCTAAGTGGGAAATGGAGAATATGCCTGCTCCGAGAGTAATGGGCGACATGCTCAATCTTCCCAACGGAGAAATTCTGATAATTAATGGCGCATTGAGAGGAACCGCCGGGTGGGAGCTGGGAAGAGACCCGGCTCTCGCTCCTAACCTTTACAGACCTAATGCGGTACCGGGAAACCGGTTCTTCACGCTGGCTCCCTCTACCATTGCTAGAATGTATCACTCCACTGCTAATATGATGCCTGATGGAAGGATCTTCGTCGGGGGATCGAATCCCCACGCAGGATACGTTCTGTCTGGAACTACTTATCCCACCGAGCTTCGCCTGGAAGCTTACAGTCCCTATTATTTAGATGGTTCCTTTCGGGCCTTCAGGCCCACTATAACCGGTTTATCTTCTTCTTTTATTGGATACGGAACAAGGTTCATGGTCCAGTTTACTGTTTCCAATTACAGTCCCAACAGTATTGAATTCCATATTTATGCCCCTTCCTTCACAACTCATGCTTATTCAATGAACCAGAGAATGCTAGTACTAGCAGCAAATACTCCCAAAAGAGCGAGAGGAATATACTATGTAGGGCTGACAGCACCTCCAAATTCTGTGGCGGCGCCGGCGGGGTACTACATGCTGTTCGTGGTTAACAGTGTAATTCCAAGCGTGGCCAAATGGATTCATTTATCTTAGAAGTAATGGTCTTTGTGAAGTGTATATATTACAATATATTTTATATTTTGGGGTGGGAATAGGTACTGTTAGGAGTCTTATGGCTTGGCTTAGCTTGGGAATGGTTGAGCAGAAATCCTGCTCTTCCACCACATAAGATTGAAATTTGCATTAGGAGTGTGCATTATGTACGCCGTTCAGTGTTAATTCTTCTCGAGTCATCAAATAAGGTCTGACTGTTCTTTATTGTTATGACCAAAATTCTATCCTACACTGCGCTGCCTATCGTCACAAGATGATTGCAGTAAGTTGTAAGTGTGTAATGACTTTTATTATCTCATTTTTAAGAAAGAAGAATAAAACCTGCTCGGTCGAAACTTCTCTGTCTTGTCCTTTCTCATCTCATAGTTAGGTATTTGGGTATGCAAATTTCAAAAGGAAAAAATGTACAAATGTGCGAAAATAAAAAAAATTGCCGGATCAGTATGGAATATGAGATCTCAAATTCACCTCGAGCATATTTCACGGTCTCAATAAAAAAACTAGTAGATAATGAACTAATTTGTTTTGGGTTGCGGGGAGAGGAGGTGGAGGAAGGGGTGTGGCTAACCTGCTGAAGAAATTCCTTTAAAAGCCTATGTTTAGATATGATTGTATACTCTCCCGGATGCCATAGTTGGATTATGTATTAAAAATAATTTCAGTGTTCAGGTTGGAGGTTACATGTTGCATAGTCGAGTTATCCAAGAAAAAGGATTAACTAATTATCCGATTTTTTTTTATAGATTTGGGTTTGATTAGTTCTTGCTATAATATGCATCTTTAGAAATGGAAGTTTTAATGCATTTAATTTTTTTTTTGAGGTTAAAAATTTTATGCTTAATGAGTAAGAGAATATATGGAATATATGGTATTCAATTAAATAGAAAGTATGCTTAAAGAGAGAATTGAAAAAGAAGAAAAGAATGGCTACCAAGAAAAAACATGAAAGAAAGAGTGTATGTGTGCTAATAAAGAAGTGAAGGAATATAAAAAATAAATGATTTTAATTTTAATGTAAATATATGGGTTATAGAGAAAAGTATGAAATGTAATAAGATTCAAGGTAATGGATAAAATTAGTGGAACATTTTTTAATAGATGTCATTGGAGAAAGAAAGAGGAATGGATAAAATTAGTGGAACATTTTTAATAGATGTCATTGGAGAAAGAAAGAGGAACATATTTAGGGTTTAATTTTAAGGTTAGAGAAAGTTCCAGAGAAGCATGATGAAGTTTACAAATGACATTTTGAAAAAATACAAAGTAACATTATGAAAAAGTTGTCATGTGGTTCTTATAATTATCTTGAAGACATCTTTTAAAAAAAGAATGTAAAGAATCTTTGTTTTAAGAAGACTAATGTATTATAATATAATTATCTTGAAGACATATCTTTTAAAAAAGAATGTAAAGAATCTTTGTTTTAAGAAGACTAATGTATTAGATAGGAAAGAGAAAAATATAGAATGCACTAAAGATGTTAAAGAAAAATTACAATGATTAATTAAAATAAATCTATAAACAATTCAAAAGTAGTATTGTTAATGACATTAAAAGAAACGAGCAACGGAAAATCTGCATGTATTTATAAAATATATTATACTTGTCTTATTTACAACATCAAAAGTAAAGCTTTTGGATATTATAACCATCCTTTTACTTAAATTTTTTTAGTATGGTGAAAAATATCTTGCTTCAATATAAAGTTATATAATTATGATACACAAATATTAATGTAACTATTAAAATTGTCTTTTTTTTAATAATTTATTATTTTAAACTTACAAAAATATGAATTTTATAATTCACCTTGTGTTGGTGATTGAAATTTATTGTCATAATCCTAGAGAACTAACTCAAAAATTAAATTTGGTTACTTATGATGGTTTAGACTTATGATGTAAGACTCATAATTAGATTATAGAGAATTATTAACTAGTAAGTATGAGTAGCGTTTTTACACTTTGGCTTTGCACAATCAAGGTGAATATTTCTAGAGGTCTTGTATAAGATGATTAAGGATAAATAAAAAGCGAATTAGACTATCTTACTTAGTCATACGTTATGTATAAGAAAATTTTAAATATTTCTTAGTAGACATCCATTATATATAAGCTTAGGGATGTCTAGTAAACATAATTAAAACCATTCAACTAACAATCTGCTTATGATTTGAATTGTTGTTAATTATCAACTTTAGTTACAATGGTGTTAATTAGTGTAGTGTAGGAAATTGTATACCTTTGTAATTTCACACTGTGTTTGGGTCCTTTAATTTATTGGACTTAATTAAGCTTCTAATTTTCCAAATTATGCATTCCAAAGCCTTATTTTTTCCATCTTTTGAAAGGATAATCGATATTAAATTAATACAATCAATAATTAAATCACACATGTGTGTCCTAAACTTATAGGTTAGGACCCATTTTTCCAAGGACAAATGGGTCCTCTTTAAGTCTTAAGACCCATTTTTAAATATGTTTTTGATGGTTTTTTATTGATTCAAATTCAATTTGTAATTGTCAGCTTTTGGAATCTAATTTTTGAGAAATTAGATAAAGACCTATAAATACATAGTCTTTTTATCATTTGACATTCAAAAACACTCATCAAGGATCATTATCAAGACTTCATATGAGTAAATATTATTGTCAAGAACATTCAAGAGAAGATTTATCAATCACTTTTTGTAGCAATCAAGGTCCTAACATCATGTTCAAGCCTATGTGTGTTCATGTCATCTTGTGAAGGACAATATGAATTGTTGATCCTAAAGCATCCAAATCTATCAAGCAAAACAAGATCAAGTTCCTTGGAGAGATGTGTTTAACTTTAGTCCTCTTAGGGAAGCCATTGAAGGGTGGTGAGTTGTAGCAAGTATTATTCATTCATCATTTCCTTCCTTTTTCATTATCTTTCTATCAAGGTTTAATTACCAAACTTAGGGTTTGACTAAGGAAAACCCCCATTCAAATATTTTTTTTTCTCTTTGTGTATGTGCAAGTTGCAGAATGAAGAAGGATTGAAGAAGATATTGACAAGAAATTTTGCAAAGCTGTGCAAGTTGTCATCATTGTT
>VDFB02382259.1:0-17841 GCA_007258455.2 Sequoia sempervirens
AACCATAAGCGATCTCCATGATGATGAATTGATTGAGGGTAGATCTGCTCAGAATAAGAGCAAGTGGCATAATATAGTTAATTTTGCTCTTATGGCCAACCTTCACAGCATCTCTAAGCCTCAAACATATTCAGAGGCTCAAGGCATTCTTGAGTGGGAACAGGCTATGGAAGCTAAACATCATAGTCTTTTGAAGAATAACACTTGGGTCCTTTCTGACCTTCCACCTGGGAAGAAGCCCATTGGCTTCAAATGGTTGTATAAAGTTAAGTACAAGGTTAACAGAACTCTTGATAAGTATAAGGCTTGGTTCTCACAAACAGAGGGCATTGATTATGAGGAGACTTCTTCTCCCACAGCCAAAATGAGTACTATTCAGCTTGTCCTCGCTATTGCAACCCAGTTTGGATGGAATGTTCATCAAATGGATGTCAAAAGTGCATTCCTCAATGGTGATCTATAGGAAGAAGTCTATATGACGCAACCTCCTAGTTTCAAGGTTCCTGGAAAGGTACACCAGGTATGCAAACTAGTGAAAGCACTCTATGGTCTTAAACAGGCTCCACAAGCATGGTACATGAAAATTGATAAGTACCTCATTGATCATGGTTTTCAGAGGAGCTCTTATGATTCTAATTTGTATGTCAAACAGTCTGGTGATGATATTCTTTTGCTTGTTGTCTATGTTGATGACCTAATCATTACTGGAAGCTCAAAACATTTGATTAAGGAGATCAAACATAATCTCAGTCAATCACTTGACATGACGGATTTGGGACTTCTTCATTATTGTCTAGGTGTTGAGGTTTGGCAAACAGTTGGTAGCATCTTTATCTCTCAGTCCAAGTATCCTTGTAGTCTACTTGATAAGTTTAGGATGAATGCTTGCCAACCTTCATCTACACCTATGGAGAAAGGGCTAAAACAATCAGCAAAATCAGATTCACCTGTGCAAAATGAATCAGCATTCAGGCAACTAGTAAGCAGCCTCATTTATATCACTGCTACTAGACCTAACTCAGTTTTGCTATGAACTACATCTCTCGCTTCATGACAGCCCCTAAAGCCGAACATTGGGTTGCAGTGAAGCGTGTGCTGAGATATGTGAAAGGCACTTCTGACTTTGACATTTTGTATGGCAGGTGCAAAGATCCTAAGCTGATTGGCTTTATAGACTCAGATTGGGCAAGTTTTGTTGATGACAAGAAGTCTACTTTTGGGTATGTTTTCAGTTTGGGTACAAGTGCAGTTACTTGGAACCAACAAGAAGCAGCAGGTAGTGACTCTTTCCTCGATTGAAGCTAAATATCGAGGAATTGTTAAAGTAGCTTGTGGGTAGTTTGGCTTCGAATGATGCTTTCTGACATGTGAATGTCTCAAGTAGGGCCTTCCCCCTTGTATTGTGACAATCAAGGGGTGTTGAAACTTGCCAAAAATCAAGTCTTCCATGAAAGGACCAAGCATGTTGAACTTCATTGTCATTTCATCCGCCATCTTGTTGAAGATGGATCAATGTTATTGCAGTATGTTCCAGCTAAGGATCAAACTGTTGATATTCTCACCAAGTCCTTGAGCTCGGATAAGTTTGTCAATTTTAGGGGCCACCTTGGTGTAGTTGATAAATTGACCATTAAGGGAGGGTATTAAATTAATATTTAGATAGTTTAATTAATGGTCAATATTGTAATATAGTAGATTAGATTGTTTCTATTAGTCTTTTTAGAAACATCGATATTCTTTAGTTTTAGAAACTCCATTTTGTAAATCTCTATAAAGAGACTTCATCTCTTTCATTTTTAATATAACAAAAATTTACCAAAACACAGATGTTGTACTTGGTATTATAAGGCTTCATTCACTAAGTGAGATCACTTTGAATTTGAAATCCATGGAGCTAAAATTTCATGAGGATGGAAGGAAGATTATGCTAAGAGGAATGTCCAAACAGGGGTCCCATAGTGCCACATGCAAGATAATGCACAAGATAACTCATCATGGGCAACAAATAGAGTCCAAGCAAGAAGGTAAAATTAATTTCTAAATTTTTGATAATCCCCTTTTTGATATGGATATAGAGATAGCATATCCTAACCCTCTTTTTGAGATGCATGCTAAAAGTGTTGGGGAAGAACATTTCTCTTGCGATGGTTTGCTTCCTATGGTGATTCATGAAGGATTGGACTATTTCGGCATGGGGGTTGACCTTGTGGATTCATCACAAGGAGAGGAGTATTATGGTGATTTAGTGGATGATGGGGTGGAGAGACTTTATGTTGAGACTTCAAACATCTCCAAATTCAATCTAGACGAGGTTCATATTATAGTGCAACCTCAACATGGCGGACCCATTTTGAGATAGCGTTCCTATGCCCAGAATCATCTACATGAATTATTGGATACTAATGATGATGGGAGAAGTATACCATGGGGGATTATAGATCAAAAAGGAAAAATTAATGTTGCTGTCACCCTTTCATACAGCCACTTTATGACTCCAATTGTGTTTTTACAGTGGATTGGAGGGAGATTTTGAGCAAAATTTGGAGGTCTACTAAGCTGGTGACACATAAAAAGGGGTTTATAGCCGAGGTAATGATCAGATTTTTCATGTGGGTTGAAGATTTTCAATGTTGCAGGAGTTGTTCTTTCTGGGTGCTGTTTTTTTCAAAAAATCAGACTGTAAGTTGTTAATTTCAGACTTGGACAGCTGCAAGTTTACACATTTTCGGACCGTTCAACCTCTTGACAAGGTCAATTTATGGTTTCAGATGAAGGGAATGACTAATTCAGCTAACCAAGGTCAATTTTGGATGGGTGTACAGGCACCAAATAGTTGCCATTTCTTGTTTTCAGTGTGCACTTGTAGTTGGTACAGCAGATTACTTTATATTTACAACTATTATGCTGGAGTGCATGGGGCTAAAAATGAGGAAGTTAACATTAACTTTCTCAAATTTTCCCCAATGGTGCCATGGAATCTTGATAGTGGAGAGCAATTTTCTAAGGAGTTGACTGAGATCTTGCAAAGTTTCGTTGCTCTTCTTATAGAGAAACTAGAGGAGGTTACATTTGCAAGTGCATAGTTGTACAATGCTTCAAGTAGAAGAAGCTATAGACCTAGGTTGGTTTGGGATCTAGGAATCTCATTAACTATTCAAGACTGATTGGTTGGTTGAGACTGGCAATTGCTTGAGGGTAAGCAATTTTGGGGATGGAGTACTGCAATGTCCCCATTTTTATGCAATATGGTTCCACGAGCTTTTAGTTTTGGTCAGTTTTTGAGTTTTCCCATAAGCCTATTGGTGTGCTGAAGAAAACTTCATGCTTTTTGGAGAATTAAGGTTCGTTTTTATTTGGCATTTGTTATTGGTGCTGAGCTCAGTTGGTGATTTGTATTGCAGAGACACTTTTTGAAGAGTTTCCAAGCTCCTAGTGTGTTCTCCAAACTTCTTGGAGATCACGTCTATTTTTAGACAGTTCCCAAGTTGGCACAAGTCTTCATCCCATTGCCTCAGTTTCATCTTGACATGATCAAAATTGGATTCTAAAACCTTGGAAGTGCTTTCTGCAACTTGGGTAAAGTATTTAAAATATACACTAAGTTTATAATGTTAAATGTTAAAATAATTGTTGTATTATATTTTATTAAAGTGATTTATGTGGGTAATGAATTATTTAATTTGAAAAAAGAAAAAAAAACTGTTTTTTTGGAAAAAGCAAAAAAGTGTCTTTTGAAAAAAAGCAACGAAAAAGCAAAAAGTTTTTTTTAAAAACTGAAAAAGCAAAAAATGCTTTAACGAAAAAGAACAAAAAGTTATAAAAGGAGGTTTGGGGCTCTCGTTTCTCATATGCAAAAGAGTACACATAACAGGATCTTGCTGGATTGAACTTGTCTGTTCTTCCAAGAATCAATTGAGAACAAAAACCCTCTTTTGGTTGCTAGTTTCGGATTTAAAAGACGATCCCTAGCTAATTGGGGTGATTACACACAAGAGTCACCATTGTTATTCATGGAGTTTTCAGGCAAGCGTTTCAAAGAAAATGAAGATATTCGAAGTATTTTGAATGCAGATTTTTTGGGTATGTGTTTTGCTGAAAGTTGCAGAGATTTTGAGGTATTTTCATTGCCTTTTTTTGTGTTGTGTTGTTGGCCTAACAAATTTTTGTCACATCCCCATCAGCTACCTCCATGGTGGAAGAAAGATTAGGTGAGGAGGCAATCGCAATAAAAAGGTGAGGGCACCACGTGAAGGAAGAAAAGAGGCTGTCAGAAATTAATAAGGAATGGGGTAGGGAATGGTAGAAGGGATGGTGTGCATTTATTCAGAATGGCATTCCTTCCCTCAGCCATTGTTATTTGTTATGGTAGGTCATGTGGAAAAAAAACAACGGGCATTTTTGATAGCCTTTAAACCCACAACGTCAAAAAAAACTACACATACACTTCATTTTTGGGGGAGACAAAAACGTGAAGGAGAGGAAAAGAATCAGGTGGGGAAAGGGCACGCAGAGGGGAGAAAATAGATTCATTGAAAAAGCCTGAGCAACAATCAAGCTTTGTTTGGAAGGTAAGGAAATAATGCAAGAAGAGTATAGGGCAGAGTAAGGCTTTAGAAACTTTCAAGCAAAAGTAATTGGCAGATGTAAAGGAAGTTGCCAATACATAGTTGTACATCTATTTATCAAATTCCATGATGGGAAAAGTTGTAAATATGTTGTTCCTGAAAGAAGCTGTAATTGTGCTATTCTTGAAAGAACTGGTTTTAATGACAGAGTTCATCATCAGTTCATTTTAGTATGGGCAAACAATAATATTGGTATTATTAGGCCCGCTAAGTGCAAAAACAACTATTTTCAAGTGGTTATTTAAATGAAAATTTATTTGGTAAAGTTGATCTTGAATGGGTCTAGACCATATTTAGAACAACCTTGATTGTAAAAACAAGAAAGAAAGAAAGATATTATAATCATAAATGTTGGATTATTTGGTAGGTGAAAGAATTCAAGTCTACAACCAAGGGTTATTTATTTGAATAGCTTTATGTTGGATCTTAAGGGAAATAAGATGGAAAAGAGTTTGAGTCAAATATTTAGTTGTAGGATAATCTTATAATATGAGCCTGAAAAAGATATAATTAAGTCAAGTTGTGGCCTATAACTGCATAATAATTTAAGGGGCAAGGATTTCATTTAGTGGTGCTAGAACCATACAGTAATAAACATAATCTAATTATTACAATGATGCTATTGGTAATTTCCTATGGATGTGAAGTTAAAGGATTAATAAGACCAGGCATGATGGCTATCAATCTCTTAGATACAAGAACCTTGATATTGAAAATATTATTATACTTGTAATGAATAACAATATAAATTGCATACCAAATGGAAGGCAACTATCGTTAATTTGACAATGTGGTTAAGATCCAGTATGAAATAAATCCTATTGAAACCTTACTAATGACCCTTAAGGTCAGGTTTAGTTTGAATGGCTAGTACGAATAAACTATCTAGTCTATTAACTAGACTATCATAAGAATATAGGATTGCATCATAAAGTAAAGGAATTAAGAAGATCAAGAACATTATTAGTAATACTATTAATGGGATTATGTTTTCAGATATTGGTCTAATGGATATAATGCTACCAACACCCTTGAATAGGATTCAGGGAATGATTATAACTCAACACAAGCTCATAAATACTATTGCATGTCCTTTAGAGATATCTATTGCCGCCTCCCTTTCCCCTCCCCTCCTTGAGTATGAAAACCACAACATTCAATCTAATATATAGAATTCAAATGGAACTGCTTCCTATAGGTTTATGTGAACCAAGGTAGTTCATGTTGGGTAATAAGCCTAACCCCTATCTTGATAAGACAAACTTGAGGAAGTTCAAGATGGTTTATGAATAATAATGGTTGAGTTCAATTCAAGACCTGGCTATCCCTAAAGGGAAGTGTTACAGAATGGGTTGTTAAATCATATACCTAGTTATGTTTTCCTAACATATGTTAAGCGTTAATAATGGAAGATAAACATTAATGAAACTTTGGATTATGGGAATTTGTGTGTAGGAGTCATTTGAGAAACCTTATAGGAGAACTACATGTGACTTTGACCCGTTTGGAAGCGAGAACGTAGGCGGTCCTTGGGTGAAGGATGCCTTTGTGACCTCAAGTCCGTAGGGGGAGGGTTTAGGGGGGGATAACTCCTAGATGTTGGGATTGTTCCTACATGGTTTGACCTTTCCTCCTCCGTAAGCTTCAGTTTGAGGCTAAAATGGGTATGATCAAGTTAAGGGAATGTAATAACTTATATTTAATACATAATAGGCTTCTATTAAACAAAATGAAATAAGGGATTTAATTACTTTATAATGGGTATTTGATCATACGAATATGATGGGTAAAGTTCATCTCGTGTTGGTTCCATATATTTCTTATGTGTCTGTGTAATTCAACTCCATAACTATGTGTTTATGTATAGACCCGATATCTGTGGATTGAAATTGTGATTCATGTAATGTATTACCCGCCCAAGAGTGAACCTCAAGGATTTTTGAGCAGTGATAGGCTCATTAGACTGTGCCAATGATCGATGCCTAGGCTACTGCTAGGGATTAGTCAGCATTCACATGGTTCACGGAGGTGAAAGTAGCAGGCTACCCTAGTTTTGATACGGCCGTAGCCATTACACGAGTAGGGACCCATCCATGCAGGTAATGGTAATCCGGGGCTAATCACATATTGAGAGGATTCACTGGTTGTCATTGTTATTCACAGAAATGACCGATGCTATGTGTTACTCGGGATTGAGAAGAAGATAGCTGACAATACCACTAAGATCACAAGGTGTTATATGTCGGGAGCTACTTCTTCCTAGGTGGACAAACTTGTCGTCGGTGGACTATAGATGATTGGAGTCGCAATCCACTAGGTTTGATAGGTTCACTACTTGGGGAAACCCTCGGGATGGTGGACAAACCCGCGGTGTAGTATGGGATGCACCGAATCCCCTTCCCAGTTGTCAAACTATATACTTAGCCTTGTGGGTTTGAGGATGGACCTGCGGTGTAGTATGGGATGCACTGAATCCTCTTCCCATTTGTCCAATGGTGTAGAAGACCGGTGGAAAGGATAGGACCCACTGTGTAGTGCGCAATGCACCGATATTCTTTCTATCTAGGATGCATTATGGACATGTGTTAGCCATTGTGATGTGTTAGCCAGCCATTGTTATTATGATATCTGATGTATGGTGGAGTTTTTCACTGTGTTTATGTGATGTATGATGGAGCTTGTCACTGTGTATTTGTGATATATGTTGGAGCCAGTCACTAAGGTAAATGTGATATGCGAATGAAATAATAATTGTGTACTTGTGATGTACATAGGAGCTAATCTCATTATACTTGTGATTTGTGTATGATCCAATCATCATTGTACTTGTGATCTATGTATAACCTAGTCACTATTGTACTCGTACTGTGTATGAGCTAATCAGCTTGTATATATGGGGGTATGCTCATGATGACCATTGTGTATAATCTTTGAGATTATGGTATGGATGACCTCTTGTGAATATTGTGAATGTTTGTACACTGATGTTTGGCAATGATTGGTATGGACCCAACACTTGATGGCAAAATTATTATCATTATATTATAATTAACTATGTTGATAGCTTACACGTACTAAATTAATAGTTATGGGTTAAAGGTGAGATAATAGATCTCATACAAGACGAGAGATTGAACTCCCTTTGTCATTGTGGGGCGACCTACGATGCCTTTGATTCCCACGAGGGGATACGTAGGCAGGGTCATCACAAACCCTCGAGACTTAGGTCATAGGTTTAGGAAAGACCTTAACCTTGGGACTGTATCACTTTTTTGTGCATGTATATATTTGGCAAGAATGATTTGATGCCACCATGGGAATGGAGAAGTATTGAAGATAACACTATGTTGTACCCAAACCAAATTTTTTGCTTCATTAAGGCATTTTGCTTAAAAGAGTCTAAACTTTGCTAAAATGATGTCAAATACAATTTTTGGGCAATATCAAGCATGGACTTTGGTTAGTGTTGTGTCAATCAAAAGCAATTGATGGTCAGTACCTGAAGCTCAGAATCAGAACCTGGGACTCAGAACGAGACATGTGATGATGAGGAAACACTTCACGATGAAATTATACGCCTACATGGTCGTTTTAGTGGCCATAAGGGTGTTTACAGAGACAAAAATTGATGAAATTTTTTAGCAAAATGAAGATTTGCACCCCTGTAGCTCAGGGGCACCCTTCTTTTTGAGGGACCAGATCTTGTTACTTCTGTTTGTAAATGCAATCAATCTCTTCACAATTAGCCCAGCTTTCAGACGAGCTATCCGGCGAAATCGTCCGAGTTGCAAAACTCCGGCAACTAACGTCAAAAGTTGAAGGTACAAGAGGTTGCATATTGCAAAGGATGGTTAGTTCACAGCTTTTGAGCCCCTGTAGCCCAGGGGCGCCCTTCTCTTTGGAGGTCCAAATTTGGTTATTTTTGCTTGCAGTTACATTCATTCTCTTCCAAATTGGCCCAGCTTTCCGACGAGCTATCGAACGCAATCATCCGAGTTCTAGAACTCCGGCAATTGAAGTTAGAAGCTGAGGTTACAAAGTGGATGCATATCTAAAAGGTAGTCGGTTGCAAATCTGAGCCCACAGCCAGCCCGGGGTGACCTTGGATATGACCCATCGGATGATGGTATTCCGGATAAGGTCTTCACGAGATTTGGTAACTAATCTAGTCTAGCTTCCGCCGATTACACGGTCGGCCGATCAAATCCAACGTTCCAAATGATAGTGGCGAGATTCTACGGACACTTAAATCAAAGAGATTGAAGAAATGTGGTACTTTTAAACGTATACGTGGACTAGGGCACCCGATACTTTAGGCACTGTCGGATGGAATTTTAGCTTTTGAAGTCTTCCTGCGAGACTTGGCGAGAATTACTCAATTTGTTCAACGAACCCGACCGTCAACGTTGGGATTTAACTTAAGCGCTTCGTGTTAATAAGCCTTCAAATGCGTCTGCGAGTCGCAATAGAATGATGAAAAGTGAAGTCGGTTTGGAAAATGGCTAAATTATGGGCATTATATTTTAAATAAAAGGCTATGTAGTCTCTTTGAAAGGTCAAGGCGGTTTTCGCTTTATCCACATGCGGGGCATCTCTTATGAAGTTGTTCTAGCTCATAATGGGAGCGGATGGTGCCGCGAATCAGAAACATCTGACTCAGATGCTCAGGGGGACAAAGTAAGACATCTAGTTAGAAAGTCACACGCGACTAAAATGATGTTTAGAGCACTTCCACCGAGGCCAGAGGCGTTTTTCACTTTAGGGTCATAATGCAGTCCTTTGGTGCTTTCCGCCTGCAGCGTTGGATGACCAATACTTCCGATCCGCGGTGGCTTGTCATCAATCGGTAGGGTTCAGATTCTCTATCGGTATTGGATTTGAAGCGTTAGATGGCGAGCGAATACTAAGTCACGGAAGGCCCGAAAATCAGATTTAATCAAAGAGCACCTAATTTTTTGAGGTGTTAAACGTTGGATTTTGCAGTTGCAGCTCCCGACAGACATTTCATCCTCGCTCTGCAGGCTTCGCGATGAATATCTCGTTACAGTCACAGCCTTGCTCAGTCATCCGGAAATCAATGTTGAATATGGTCAGTTGTAACTTTGCAGTCAACTCCAAAGTAGGGAGTTAGTAAAAAACGTCATATCCTGAGCAAATGGACACCTATGAGGACAAATGAGGACTTTTCGAAATCAGTGAAGGTTGCTGAATTCATCCAAGTGCCTTACGTGGTTTGTCAACTGAATAAAATAATATTGAATATTTATTTTGCATGTCAAAGCATTAAATGGCGATTTTCTCAAATTGGCGCCTCTTTATGCTGGGATTTCAAAAACGCATGTAATTGCAAAATGAATATTATAATATTTTTTAATCCAGACTTTGAGTAAGTCTCAATTCAAACTGGAGGGGTCCAATCAGAAACATTCTATTTCAGTCGAGGGTTTCAAATCTTGCAGTCAGCATTATGGTGTGATTTTTACTCTATTTATTCATGGCGCTAGCTATTTAATCACTCATCCAGCTCAAAGAAATTCATATTTCTTCAAGGCAAAGGCGATTTTCTCCAGAGATTGGGCAATTTCATTAGCTTTCAGTGGCGATTTCATCAAACAATTCCTTTTGCAGGTACAAGTTCACAGTTCATTAGCAGAATTCAAGGCAGAGTGGCAATTTTAATAGAAGAAAAACATTCAAAACCTCATTCTTCTGTCTTAAATTCTTCTATTTCTCATCTTAAATTCTTTCGCATGTTTGAAGAATTGGCAGATTTTGACAAAACAAATCATCTGGGTTGATTCAGAATAGCTTCCTCGAGAAAACCCATGTGCCAGAATTTTTCAGGAAAATTTACTCCAGAGCATTAGTTCTCGAGGCTCTAATTTTCTCAACTGAAAATTCCTTTCATGGTCAAGTAGAAGTCAAATTTTCGCATTTCCGATGTTCTAGGTTGTCTTAGAATCTTTTTCTGGACAAAACCCATATCTCATATTTTCCCGTGAAAATTGCCCTTCAATAGGCTATTTTTAGCCTCAGCAGGGTATTTTTAGCTTTCCGGAAAAGTTGTCAGAATATAGCCGTGTTCACAGTCAACAGGCAAGTTTTTCATAGTGCAGTTTACGCAGACTGAATTCAAGACCAAATCAGTCTTAATTCATGATTTCATCAGAAAAGCTGATACCGATTTGTATCAAGTGCATCTGGAGGATTGACAAGCGTAGTCACTCAAGTCCATATGGTTTCATGCCTCATTTAGCTGATTGTCTTCTAAGGCCGGTTTAGAGGTTTGATACCATCGGAATTCTGCATGCAAGTTAGTGTGTATTTCTCACAGCTAGAGTGTGCATAGTCAAACTCCAGGGTTTCATCATGCAACACTCTTCTATAGAGGGAAGCGTGAAAAACGTGAAAAGTGTCAGAGACATCAAGCTGCATAAGAAACAGTGGCCATCACTTCAGTTACGGAGCCGCCAAAGTTATAAGTTAGTGAAATGCCAGTTTAAGTGTGAAGATTTTTGTAATGTCCCCTTTTTCAGCATGATCATGTTTGATGGTGGTTAGCCTATTACTCAGACTCTCATAGGCTAACAGGTTGGGTTAGAGGGTCAGTAGCCTTATTTGGTGGGTTTTGTCGTTTATGTCCTCGAAGTTCAGTGATTGGCTCACAGCATGCCTTGGCAGTTCAAGATTTGACAGCGTCTAACGGCACGTCAATACATTGAGTTATGAGCGAGATATTAATATTTTAGTGTATTAAAGTGTTTTACTTTATTTGACGGAATATTATAAAGTCAACTTGATTTTATAATAAAGTAATCACTTAAATTTATTTAAGTGAAATATTAAACACTTTATCAAAAGGGGCGCCATTTATTTATTCACTTGACTATTGAAAAGTAATAAAAATACATTTAAATGTATTTTAATGAGAAGGTGGCGTCATTTCCTTGGGATGCGTGCCTTTTGGCTTTAAATGCAAACAAAGGAGAAATCGAACTCATTATTGATTCTTGATCATTTGACTTTGCCAATTGGGTTTTCTTCTATGCTATTCTCTGTGACCAAGGTTTGAGCAATTTCTTCCATTGGAGAACGAGATCTTCTTCAGTGTTGAGCATTTTTGAGACTGTGAGAGACCAGTCAAATTAGTGCATTTGTGAGAGCTTCATTCAGAGGTTCTATTGAGCTAAATTTGTGTTTTTGTTGAGTTTCCTTATCAGTTCAGGAGGGTTTGAGAGATGGCGTCCTTCCTTCATCTGGAAGACACTCTACTTCATGGCCGTACCTTCTGAGTTGAGGATTTTGGCTTATTGCTTGAAGTGTGTGGCTCTTTGTGCAAGGGCGTTTTGGATTTCCTAGGAGAAACGCCTTTTGAGGGTTTCTCTTTAGCTTCTTTGGCGTCTGGCTTATATCTATCATCTGCCTCAGTTTCTAGGCTGGACATTGCATTCTGTAGCTTCCTACACTGGATTTTGTCAGTTTTCACCATCTTGGCTGGCAAATTGAACTTAGTTTCTTAAATAAATAATCTAGAAGCTTTCAGGTATGTTTATTGTTTGTGATCTATCTGTTTCAATTAAATAATACCTTTTGCACTTCCATTCTGTAGAAAATAGCTCAGATTTACATTTTATGAGCTTTTATATGATGCGCCCCTTCTCTTCTGTCTACAAACTTTCTTTAAAAAACTAAAAAAAACACAAGAAGATTTAATAAATAGTACAAGGGTTTGGTTGGAGCCAGTTGGGCTCATCACAATTTCTAGGATTGCTTGAGTTGCTGACAAGCAGTGAATTGGCAATTAGAACATGTGATGCACCAGATGGTGACGCAATCAATAACCTCATGGAGGGATTGGTTGCTCGAAATCACGGCCAGTAGACTTCAGTTCCCACCTCTCAGGATAGACATTAAACACAGGAGTTAAACTTGGCGTTACATTTTCAAGTTAACTCGCTGTCACATCTCATGCATGTCTATTATGGGATTATCTATGTTCACTTGGAGTTAGATTTAGGGTTTTGACTTTTTGTTAACTGATGGTAGTGTTCCAGTTAACTTGCTTTCAATAAGGACGTGCATGCTTACACATTGTCCATTTTTAGATTAATTGTATCGGTTAACTAATGGTAGCTTTCCAGTTAACTGTATAGTTTGCTTTATTAGGGTTTAGCAATAAATCTTGCATGCATTGCAAGACTGTAGTGGACTCAAGGTGATTTTAGGGTTCCCTACACCTTTTGATGTCTATAAATAAGAGCTTTAGCTCATTTGTACATAACTTTTGCGTGATAGCATACATGTTGTGCCCACCTTGCCTGTAGTATTGCTATTATTGTATCTGTTCAAGACCTTTTGCACGAGAGAGAAATATATGCTATGCCTACCTTGCCTGTAATATTGTTCGTTCTATATCTATTCATGAGTATTTATTATGATAATGAATTGTTATGCCACTTGGGTTTCATGCAATTATTATGGTGAATGCTTGCTTTAGTTAGATATAGTGGCTAGTTCAATCGTAAATTGTATGCGTATCTTGCCAATGCAATTTACTATCCTAGTTGGCTATCTTTTGTGTTTTGTATTCAATAAACTTATTTAGATTGAGCTGATAGTTGTGCCATGTGATGAGCCCTGCTGGCTCTCAGTTCAAAACCCTCTTTTCTTAAGTCTTTTAAAGTGTTTTTAGAGTTTTTTAGAGAAATCTTAGTAGACAGAAGAGAAGGGGCGCAGCATATGTTTGCTCATAAAAGACAAATTTAAACTTATTTCTTCAAATTGAAAGTGCAGAATGTATTATTTAACATCAACAGATAGACTAAGAATGATAAACATACCAATCAAGCTTCAGATTATTTAAATAAGAAACTGGCCAGATCTACAGCTGGAAGAGGTGAAAACAAGCCGGAATGCACGCCATGACTCCAGGAAAGGTTTCTCCTGATCAGAAACTGGTCACAAAGCTTGGAAAAGATGAGCCGCCCATGATAGATGTCAAAGCCCTCTCAAAAAGAAGGCGTTTTCATTAATTTCTTCACACGCCTTTTCAAGGCACAAATTCCAAGACAAGCCGTACGGCCATGAAAAGAAGGAAATGAATCTCTGAAAGAAGAATCCCAGAAGTTGTAGAAGGACGCCACCAAGAAACCCTCAATGATTATTCTGAAGAACAAACATCTGCATAAATAAATCCTCTGTCTGCAACTGTAGAACTTCTGTGTGAAGCCCTCAACTGTACGGATTCAGCTGATCTCTCACAGCCTCAAACGTACTCAACACTAAAGAGTTTTCCGTTCTCCAATGGACACAATGATCAAACCCTGCTCTCAGGAGAATGCTCAGAGAAAAGATGCATAAGGCAAAGAGAAATGGTCAAATGATATGAGTTTCAATTGCCAAAATGCCTCTTTAAGCAAAAGCACGCATTTCCATAAAGATACGCCCTTTTAGGTTTTTAAAATATTATAATATTTTAATATATTCCTTCTCAATAGTTTGGGCGCACTTTTATAATATTTAAAGTCATTAAAATATTATAATCCCCCCTTTTGACATTTAAGTGATATAAAAATATAAATAAAGTCAATGTGACTTTATTAAAAGGCGTTTTAAGTTAATAAATTAACTTAATCACTTAAATTTTCGTAATATGCTCAAAACTCAGGATAATCTCGTGCCGTCAGAAGCGATGAACTCTGAATTATAGCAGCTCGCTGTGATCTAAACAAGCATCGCTGAAAATACGAACAAACAAACTCTCCAAAGATGCCTTGACCCTCATCCAAGGTGGCTGGCCACAAGGGTCAATAAAGGGCTAGCATCTGTTCGAAATTTGTCCTAGCTGAGGGGTCATCCGCGATCCCGCCCTCGAATTTAACTGTCCACAAGAAGCAAACAAGAAATTTGGATCTTTGAAGAACAGCGTATCACTCTCCGCATTAAGCGTCTCTTGCCGGTGCGATCCTCCCACTTAACCAAGTATTCCCTGATGACCCGCCTCCGAAGATGACGCTCTCTGGAATCCAGAATGGCCTCAGGTATCAAAACTAATTTGCCCTCATCATCCAAGGGTGGCAAATCAATAGAAGGAATTACGTGTTGTCCCAACGCCTTTTTGAGGCGCAACACATGGAACACGTTGTGAACTCTACTGTCCACCGGAAGATCCAGCTCATAAGCCACTTGACCCACACGTCTGACAACTCTGAAAGGCCCATAATATCGCGGCTTAAGTTTCTCGGAGCCCTTCTTGCGAAGGGTAGACTGCCTATACGGCTGAAGCATCAGGTACACCAAATCATCGATCTCGAAAGACCGCTCTACTCGTCTCTGATCAGCATATTGTTTTTGCTGATTTGGGCTTTCTGTATATTTTCCCTAAGTGCTCTCATAATATCCTGGTTCTCCTGTAACAAATCACCAGCACTGGGAACTCTACTGTCACTCAGCAATAAATCAAGAAAGCTTGGAGCGTCATATCCATATAACGCTCGATATGGTGTCATCTGGATGCTCATGTGATGGAATTAGTGTTATGCCGACGCCGCATAAAATTATAACCACTCCACCCATGCCTTAACGCGGAACTTCGCAATTCACGCCAAGTACCCTTCACCCATTTGTTGGCGATCTGCATGCGCCCATCACCATGCGGGGTGGCGGTGCTAGGGGTGGTCTGTCCCACAAAGCGAATATCACGCGAGGTTCCTCATAAAATCCTGCTGTCCACATGCGCGAAATTAGGCATTGAAACTGGGCCTATCTCGGAAGAACAAATCAGCAATCTGAGTAGCCGTGTGTGTAGTAGTGATTGCGAAAAAGTGTGCATATTTCATCAATCGATCTACCACCACGAAAATACTATCCTTCCCTTGAGCTTTTGGCAAGCCCGTGATGAAATCCATGGATAAACAATCCCACTTCCTCTCAGGGATAGGAAGCGGCTGTAGAAGACCTGCAGGGTATGTGTGCTCTTGCTTGTTCTGCTGACAAACAAGACATTCCCTGACATACTGGAGAACATAGGACTTGAGACCCTTCCAAGAGAATCTCTCCCGTACCTGCCTATAGGTCTTATAGTACCCGGGATGTCCTGCCATGGGTGAATCATGCAATGACCTCAAAACCCTGTCCCTCATCTCAGAACCTGGAACCAATAAAATCCTCCCTTTGTAGATGATAAGGTCATCTACAAGTGAATACCTGTCATCCAACACTGATCCATCTACTATGCTAGAGGCCCATGGGTCCTTAGCATACTCTGCTACAATCAGGTGTCTCCAGTCTTCTGAAACCAATGTAATAGAACCCAAGTGAGGACGGCGAGATAAAGCATCAGCAACCACATTTTGAGTGCCCTTGACATAAGAGATGTCAAAATCGTAAGACTGAAGCTTGCTGACCCATTTTTGTTGTCTCTCATTAAGATCTCACTGTCCAAGAAAATGCTTCAGACTATTATGATCGGTTTTCACAGTGAACTTACTACCAATCAAGTACTGCCTGAATTTGGCCATCGCATGCATGATAGCCAACATTTCCTTATCATAGATACTAAAACTCCGTTCAGGCCCTCTTAGCTTCCTGCTCTCAAAAGCTATAGGGTGACGATCCTGCATAATAACTGCACCAATACCCTCACCACTGGCATCGCAATGTAACTCAAAGGGTTTAGTGAAGTCCGGTAAAGCCAAAACAGGACACGAAGTCATGAGAAGTTTGAACTTCCCAAAGCACGCTTGTGCTAGTGGGGTCCACTCAAAAGCACCTTTCTTAGTCAAATCGGTTAGTGGCGCAGCATGCCGCGAGAACCCACTAACAAACCGACGATAGAAAGCACACAATCCTACAAATCCCCTGAGCTGTGTCAAAGTCTCAGGTGTAGGCCAATCAATGATGGCTCGAACCTTCTCTGGGTCCATGCTGACTCCAGCACCGCTGATGTGTCCCAGATATAAAAGCTCTGCCATGCCCAAAGCACACTTGGACTCCTTGGCATACAAGGACTCCCTGTCAAGTATACTCAGAACCTCATCCAAGTGAACCATATGTTCCTCCCATGATTTACTATATACCAGGATGTCGTCGAAGAACACTAAAACAAATTTCCTCAAGTGAGGATGGAAAACCCTGTTCATTGTCGACTGAAACGTGGCTGGAGCATTGGTTAAACCGAATGGCATAACCAAGAAATCAAAGTGTCCACAGTGACATCTGAACGCAGTTTTCTCTATGTCCTCCTCTCGGACTCTGATCTGGTGATAACCTGTTCTCAAATCAATCTTTGAGAAGTAGCAAGCTCCATGAAGCTCATCTATCAACTCATCTATCCGAGGAATAGGATACCTGTTCTTTATGGTTTTCCTGTTGAGCATTCTGTAATCGATACACATTCTAAGTGTACCATCCTTTTTCTTCACCAAAACAACTGATGAAGCACAGGGTGACTTACTCGGCCTGATGTGCCCCATAGCTAACAGCTCCTGAATAGTCTTCTCAATCTCATCTTTCAGACGCTTGGGGTGCCGGTAAGGAGTAATCATAATCGGTTTCGTGCCCTCCTCCAGCTCTATAATATGCTCAATACCTCTATCAGGAGGCCTGCCTGGTGGAATAGCACTGAATACCTTCGCATGTTTGATTCGAAGTTCCTGCACATCTGGATGGTATGGAGAAGCTTGCTGATCCAACTGTGAAGGCATTAGCTTGCATTCAGCAGCCCACTCTACCATATCATTACGAATCAAACGCTCCATTCGCCGAAGTGAATCTCCCTAAGGTTGCTGTCCCTGATGGCTTTGAGAATATGATTTGTGCCATCAATGGTGAACTTCATCTCCATGTCACGCAAATTAAGCGTGAACTCTCCTATTGCATGAAGCCACTTCATGCCAAGAACTACATCAGTTCCACCCATGTTTACCACATAAAAATCTGCCTTGAACTCAAAATTGTTAAGTTTCAAAGGCAAGTCAGTTATCATCCTCTCACAATCGAGAGTGTTTCCATCTGCAACCCTCACACGAATGCCTTCAAACTGCTGAGTTTGAATACCCCGTTTCTCTACCAACCGTGAATCGATGAAGTTATGGGTTGCACCTGTATCAAGGAGAGATATGACCCTTTGACCAGCTAGGATCCCACGGAGTCTGAAAGAACCCTCTTTCTGCATGCTGGACATATGAGCCTCCTTAAGTTCTGTTTCCTCTGCAAT
>VDFB02382260.1:0-10908 GCA_007258455.2 Sequoia sempervirens
AAAATAGTAAGTTGTCCGTTTTCGCTCAAATTTTGCATGCGAGCAGTCTGATATACTCTGAATGCCGTGTGATGATCGGAATCTCAAAATAGCTGATAGATTGCCCTGAATTTGACACTTACTAAAAATAGTAAGTACCCTGGAATTCAATGAAATTTGGCTGGAGGCCTGCTGGATGTCTGCTGACAACAACGTTAAGTTCAATTCTTAATTTACTGACTCTACTTGACCTTGAATTGACCAGAAAAGTTCAAAACCCTAATTTCAGACTTGGCCAATATTTTGCGTTTAAGCTCAATGACGGACACAACCCCCCAAAAGACGGACACCAGAAAAGAGACAGAGCGAGAGAGAGAGAAGAAAACCCAAGCCAAAAGACCGGAACGGAGCAAAAATTAGGGGGTCCCCATCTCGAATGGGGCGATGTGTGAAAAGGTCACAACAATACCCAGCCTTCTCACAATAACATGATCTGCACTTGAAGAGCTTCGTACTCACTTGCACTGACTTGATTCGATCTGAAGATGAGTATGGAATGAATGCAAATGAATAGATGAATGAAAATGATGAAATGAACAAGCAACATCAATGATATATACGGTGAAGAGAGAGAAGATGCAACTCTTCAACCATCAAGTTGGTTTGAACAAAAGAATGTGACTCTTCAAAAATCGTGCCAAGGAGAAGTCGACTAAACCAATAATAATTACATATTATTTAATGAAGCGCCTCTTCATTACTTATCGATATCATATAAATTAAATAGCCGTTGGGTATTATTTAATTTGATCCCAAAGATGTGGCTGGAAGAATTGTACGATGCTACCTTTGAACATCAACACCAAAGACTGGTGACTATAGAGTTTTTGGCTGCCATTGCTAACTTATGAGAATAACTTGTATCCACAAGCCTGTAGAGGCCATGATCCTCAATACCAACAACCACCGTAGTGCTAGTCTCTCGATCAACAATAGAACATTTATGTATGCTGAAAACGACATCCATTTGAGGAGAATGCCGCATGATCTGACTGACTGAGAGAAGGTTGAGTTCCATTTCAAGTACATAATATACGTTGAGGAATATGGGATTCCTCTCGCTAGACTGAACCTGAATAGTGCCTGTACCGACAACTGTGTATTCTTTACCTCCTCCAAAAATAACTGAGTCAGTGCATGGAGAGAAGTTTGTGAACCAGTCACGCCGATGAGTGAAATGACGTGAGGCGCTTGAATCAATGTACCAAGCAAAGGATTTTACATGATCTGCAGGCCTTTTATCCATAAGAGCGTAAAAGGCGACTTCCTTCTGCTAAGAGTGCTTGGCAACATTAACTTTTTGCTGAGACCCTCGCTGCTGCTTCTATTCAGAAGCCAAATGAAGACGACAATCCTTCTTCATGTGTCCATACTTGTGGCAATAGTTGCACTGAATGTTCTTTTTCTTGGGGCTGCTCAGAGGTTGACTAGAGCCTTTTTGCTATGAAGGCTGACCTTTCCCTTTGTTCTTGGGCTGGGTTTTAGCTGCAAAGGCTTGCTCTGTAGAGGATGAGGATGCACTGCTACCAAATTGTTGTTTCCAGCGATTTTGCTGCAAGAGGATAGTACAAAGCTCCGGAAACTTCAGGTCAACATTAGTAGACGTAATGTTGAGAATCTCTATGAAATGTTCATAAGACTTAGGTAGGCTTTTTAGAGTGATTACGACCATGTCTTCCTCCATTTTCCGACCAATAGCTTCCAACTAATCTCGTATCTCCTAGATCTTGTTCAAGTGCACCTGCAAAGTTGTCTTCTCATCCATCATGATAGAAAACAACATATTTTTCAAGAAGAATGCATGGCTTTTGTTGGAAGTCTCATGCAAACCCTTCAGATGGTCCCAAATCTCCTTCGCGGATTTTCCAAGCGGAATTTGAGGTAGCTGATCATCTGTAACTAGCAACTTAATAAGCATCATCGCTTCACAATTCTGCTCATCAAACTTCTCCTGATCCTTACCCGCCATTGTGGGACGAGTAACATTTCCAAGAATCATTTGATCAAGGCAGCGATATTCAAAGATTGTCATCATTCACTGCTTCCAGGTGTTATAATTTTTTGAAATATTCCAAGCCAATTTTTTTCAAATTTTCAATTACAATAAGCAGAGCAATACATAGTCGTTAGGGTTAGCTCTAAACCAAAACGATGTTGAAGCAACTCTAACCAGAATGTACACCAGGATCCCGATGTGGGCAAGGTGTGAGCATTGGTCAGAGGATCTGAATGCAGAAACAAAGCTGGAAGGAACTCTAACCAAGAATGGCCCCAAGTGATGGCGAGCATATGGTCAGAGGATCTTAATGGAAATGCTGATATGTAGAAACCCTTGTTTCCCCTGATTTCTGAAACTGTGTATTTTTTGATTGTTTTTGTGTATTTTGGTTTTTTGGGTGTTTTTGCATGAATTGATAAAAGTTGCGATTTGAAGGAAATGGATATAAAATTACTAAATAATCTTTAACTAATACAAATAGTCTAGATCTAACAATAATGGACTCCGGAAACCACTGCTAATCATTGTATTAATTTTTCTAAGGCTATTACAATGATAGATATCTGACATGAAGTAGAATCCTTCTTTTCCCTGTGCTTGATGATCCAGATCAAATCCAGATGCAAGTGCGCCCCTGTATGTGAAGATTGGAGGTCAAAGAATGAAGCGCTTTTATCAAGTTGACAAGTACGGCCTGGTACAAGGTTGTACGGATCTGAAACAGCCTGGTACGACTCAATAACATCAAGTATAGATCTGTACGGCTCTTGAGAATGTTATCTGATGCTTGGAAAATGGACGCCAACACTGTAGACTCCTTCCCAGATGATTTCCTGATTAAAACCCTGAGAATATAAATCTCTGTAAAGCTTTGTGATAACTTCTGGATGATGTTATCTCTCTGACTGGCAATAGATCAGTTGGTATTTCACAGCCTCTGAATCGCACACACTGAAGATTGCACGTTCTCCAATGCAAGTTGAAAACTGGAACCCTTGGCTCTGTCTTCAGAAGAAAATACTCAGCAAAGGTCGACTTCAATCATAATGGCTCGAATTTCAATGCAAAACCCTTATATTCTTCAAAAGTGCGATTTCTCTCGATTAGGTTTCATTAAAATAAATTCGAACTTCTTTTAATTTTTCAATAGTTCTCGATCACATTTTTAATTATAAATTATAATTAAAAATGGCCCCTTTGATGTTGGTCGACCCCTTCAGCAAAATCACTTAAGTTGTAATATTTAAAATATTATAACTTTATAATATAAGCTCCAAATAATTAATATTCAATTAATCAATTAAATATTAATATCTCCCTCAAGATATGTCCGATTCGCGAACTGTCTAAAGCTAGCGAGTGAGTGAATGATTCTGCACATGTCCAAACCATACTGCTAAAAATAGCAGGGGTGCCTCGCTGAGTGCCAGAATACTGCTAAAAATAGCAATCCAAGCAAATAGTGTCCGAATAAACCTGAACGAAAGCCAATTGATAAAAACTCTGACAACCGAAGCCAAGCCAATCTCCATCAAGACCCTCTATCCATCCTATCAGCCTACAAGGGTCGCATAATAGGCTAATCATCAGCTCTGAGAGATGTCAATTGGAAGGGGACATGACAGTCCGCCCCTCCTGAAATTGCTTGTCCTCAAGCAATCTCAACTCCGTATGCTGCAAAATATCCCCGCTCTCCTATGTAGCATCCTCCACTGGCAAATCTCTCCATTTCACCAGATATTCCCTGATAGTCCTCCTACGCAACTATCTCTCTCTGTACTCCAGGATAGACTTAGCTACTAGAATCAACTTTCCCTCATCATCTAAGGGAGGTAAAACTGCAGAAGGTACCACACGGTGTCCCAACGCCTTCTTGAGACGTGACACATAAAAAACATTGTGTACCTTGCTCTCCGCTGGAAGCTCTAGCTTGTAAGCCACCTCTCCAACACGCCTCAAAATCCTGAAAGGACCATAATATCGTGGCTTAAGCTTCTCTGAACCACTCTTCCTAAGAGTAGACTGACGGTAGGGCTGCAGCATAAGGTAAACCATGTCGCCCACCTCAAAAGACCTCTTTGTCCTCTTCTGATCTGCATACTGCTTCTGCTGGTTCTGTGCCTTAGCAATACTCTCCTCTAGAGCCTTCATAGTGTCCTGACTCTCCTACAACAAATCTTCAGCACTCGGCACTCTACTGTCACTCAGTAGCAAATCCAAAAAGCTCGGCGCCTCATAACCGTACAACGCCATAAAATGGGACATTTGAATAGTCATGTGGAAGGTAGTATTATAGCAATACTCGCACAGGTGTATCCACTTGACCCACGCCTTTTGCTGCCCTGCAATATAGTTCCTGAGGTAACCTTCCACCCATTTATTCACTATCTCCGTCTGCCCATCAGTCTGCGGGTGGTAACTGGTACTCGGTGTAAGCTCAGTCCCACAGAGTCTGAACACCTCCTACCAGAAGTGACTCAAGAACCGACTATCCCTGTCGCTCACTATGCTCCGAGGTAACCCATGTAGTCTGAATACCTCACGGAAGAAGACCTCTGCTACCTGTGTAGCTGTGTAAGTGGTGGTAATCGGAAAGAAGTGGGCATACTTCGTTACCCGATCCACAACTACATATATGCAATCCCGTCCTTGGGCTTTAAGCAAGCGCGTAATGAAATCCATCGGCGAGGCATTCCCACTTCTGGCCGGGGAATCCGGGTGACTGCAGACGAATCCTGCTTGAGATGCGATAACCTCTGTGCAGGCTGTAACGACAAGCCGGGGCATTCTACCTCTTGAAGATGTCGGCCTTGAAGTCCTTTCCATGTGAATCTCTCCCGGGATGTCTTCTGCTCTGTCTTGAATGCAGGGATGTCTCTGCTTCGTAGGTATATCATAGAAAGGCTAAGCATGATAATGTTCTTCATCTCTGATCCTGGGATCAAATAAATCCTGTTCTTGTAAATGATCAAGTCATTCACAAGCGTGTATCTAGTGTCAACCATCGATCCCTCAACGATACTGGATGCCCAAGTATCCTTGGCATACTCTGCCACAATCATATGCCTCCAATCCTCTGTAATGTGAACCATAGAGCTCAAATAAGGCCTGCGTGAGAGAGCGTCAGCCACCACATTCTGGGTGCCTTTGATATAAGAGATATCAAAGTCATATGCCTGCAATTTACTTACCCACTTCTGCTGGCGATCATTGAGATCTCGCTGCCCCAGGAAGTGTCTCAAAACGACAGGTGGTTTCAATGCGGGGGCTTACCGCACAAGATGTGCCCTAGGCTGCTTGCCGGGCATGCATTATAGCGAGCATCTCCTTATCATAAGTGTTGTAGAGCCTCTCTGGCCCTCTGAGTTTACGGCTCTCATACACAATAGGGTGCTTGTCCTGCATAAGCACCGCTCCAATGCCCTCACCAGAAGCATCGCACTGAAGCTCAAAGGCTTCGAAAAATCCGGTAGTGCCAACACTGGACACGTGGTCATCAACTCCTTGAACCTCACAAAACACTCTTGCGCCTCAGGAGTCCAACAAAATGCACCTTTTCAACCGATAGGTCGCAGATTAACTGGCGTGAATGACATTCCGCGAGATCGTCAAAACCACATCCAAAGGTATCCTGCTTAGCGTGGGTTTACTTGCGGTAGGCGATCTATAATAGCCGCGGATCTTCGGGATCAAAATCGCCTCCCTACTGCCGATGATATGACCTAAGTAAATTAACTTTCGGTCATCCTCAAATCACATTTAGGCTCCTTGGCATGCGGGTTTACCTCGAAAATGCGAGCCGCAGTCCGAATTGAGCCAAATGCTCACGCCAAGTCTAGCGTAAATGGAATGTCATCAAGAAGACTAGTACAAATCTCGGTAGTGAATGGAAGACTTTGTTTCATAGTGGTGAAATGTCATTTTGGCGTTGGTGAGCCCAAATGGCATCACCACAAACTCGAAGTATCCACAATGACAACGGAATGCAGTCTTCTCAACATCCTGCTCACGAACTCTGATTTGGTGATATCCTGATCTCAAGTCTATCTTCGTGAAGTAGCATGCACCATGGAGCTCATCAATAAGCTCATCTATACGAGGTATTGGTACTTGTTTTTGATAGTCCTCTTATTCAGGACTCTGTAATCTATGCACATGCGAAGGGTGCCATCCTTCTTCTTCACCAGAACAACTGAAGAAGCGAATGGTGATTTACTAGGTCGAATGTGACCCATAGCAAGCAACTCCTTGATCGTCTTCTCTATCTCATCCTTCAACCTCTTAGGATGCCTATAAGGAGTAATCATAACGGGCTTAGCGCCCTCCTCAAGCTCTATAATGTGCTCAATGCCCCTGTCTGGAGGTCTCCCTGGTGGAATATCACTGAATACCTTCTCATGCTTGACTCTCAACTGTTGTATGTCAGGATGATACTCAGTCTTCTGCTGTCCCTCCTGTAAAGGTGCCAATGTGCACTCGGCAGCCCACTCTACCATGTCGTGTCGCATGAGTCTCTCCATCCGACGAAAAGAAATAGTTTTGATGTTGCTGTCCCAAATTGCCTTGAGAATATGTGTCTTCCCATCCACATCAAAACGAATCTCCTTGTCCTTGAGACGAAGAGTGACTTCCTCAAGTGAATAAAGCCACTTCGTGCCCAAGACTAAATCGATATCCCCCATGTTCACCACGTAATAATCAGCCTTGAACTCATAGTTGTTCAAGCGCAAGGGGAGATCCTTAATCATACGTTCACACCTGAGAGTGTAATCGTCGGCCACCTTAACCCTAATGCCTTCGAACTCCTCAGTGATGAGTCCGCGCTTCTCCACAAATCTAGCATCGATAAAATTGTGGGTGGCTCCTGTATCAAGAAGGGTAATGACCCTCTGTCCTGCCAAAACTCCACGAAGTCTGAATGAGCCCTCCTGCTGAATGCTAGATAGACGTGCCTCTTGAATCTGAAGTTCTGACTCTGCCTCTGCCTTAGGCTGTGAAGCCTCTGACTCTGAATCCTCAGAACTCTCCTGCTGTTCGGAATTCTCTGATTCCGAATCCTCATAATAAGCCCACATCACCCGATTTGCCTTGCCCTTAGGCCTCAAAGGACAATCGTGATTGGCATCATAGGGACCTTTGTAGTAGAAGCAAAGCTTCTTCCTGCGTAGATCATTAAGAGCCTCTCGATCCAAAGGTGGTGCTGCTGATTTTCCCTTTGAATCATTTTTGAAATCTGATTTTTCTTTGTTAAAATCTGATTTCTCTCTGTTTTTGTTGAAGCCCTTATTATCCCTGAAAGAAGAATTGTTTCTGGAGTTGAATCTACTGGATGGTGCTGCTAACTCCATGCTACGTGCCTTCTTCATGGCTTCCTGTAACGAAGGAGGATCAAAGGCTTTGATCCAACCTCTCAATGGCTCTGTCAGTCCCTCCATGAAAAGCACTACAAGTCGCCTCTCTGAAATATTAGGAACCATAACTGATAACTTCTGGAAGTCACCAATGTAAGACTCCAAACTGCCACTCTGTCGCAACTGAGCCAAATCTCTGAAATAGGATTCTGGATCCTTCCTGTCAAATCGTTCCACCGATCTGTCAACAAACTCCTGATATGTGGTGATCCGATCGTGCTGAAGTGTCACCATCTCGTGGTGCCACCAGTCGTAAGCTACTCCCTCAAGATGCAATGTCGCATATCTGATAGCATCCCTCTCAGCCATCGGACGTAATGTGAGGAAAGTGTCTAGCTTACTGATCCAGGCCTAGGCTGTAACCTTGCCACTACCATCGAACATCGCTAGAGTGAGCCTGTTTGTAGCATGTTTCAGATCATTATTCTGGTGTCTAGGTCTCCAATCCTGTCGATCTCTGTGATGTTCTCTCCTCTGTGTGATGAATCGGTCAAAAGTGATCCTCTCGACATCAGTGTTTTTCTTCCCCTCCTCGTTAAGCTGCCATAGAGGTAATGCGGGAACTCCTCATGCTCCTAACGTGCCTGTGGCTCTACAAAGAGTAGGCCTCGGTGCCTCGCCCTCGTGAAGCCGGGTCCTAGGTGCTCTCAGGTGGGCTTCATCACTCTTTGTCCTAAATCCGCGATGTGGTAATGATTCTCTCCGTACCTAATGGAGTGCCATCGCTTCAACGCCTTTATCGTTAAGGCTGCCGTTGACACGCTTTCGTAAATCACGAGGCGTGTAGAACCCTGCATCGTCGATCCCTAGGGTTTTGAAGAGTCTCGTTCTAAGATACGATTACATGTCGGCCATGTTTCGAACGCTTTGACTGACTTCCTGTTAACAATCGATAGAGTGTTCGTTGCTTGTTTTGGAATAACAGATTTTAAACGCCAAAGTTGCGTTTATTCACGTTTTCGCTTCGTAGAAACCCTTGTTTCCCACGATTTACGGCTATTGGCATTTTTTGATTGTTTTGTGTATTTTGGTTTTGGGTGTTTTGCATGAATTGATAAAGTTCGCGATTTGAAGGGAATGGATATAAAATTACTAAATAATCTTTAACTAATACAAATAGTCCAGATCTAACAATAATGGACTCCGGAAACCACTGCTAATCATTGTATTAATTTTTCTAAGGCTATTACAATGATAGATATTTGACATGCAGGCAAGATAAATGAATAATCAGATTAAAACCTGATTTGCAGCCTCCTGTGAACAGTCAAGAATGGTACGGCTGAAGTAGAATCCTTCTTTTCCCTGTGCCTGATGATCCAGATCAAATCCAGATGCAAGTGCGCCCCTGTATGTGAAGACTAGAGGTCAAAGAATGAAGTGCTTTTCTCAAGGTGACAGGTACGGCCTGGTACAAGGCAGTACGGATCAGAAACAGCCTGGTACAACTCAATAACAACAAGTATAGATCTGTACGGCTCTTGCGAATGTTATCTGATGCTTGGAAAATGGACGCCAACACTGTAGACTCCTTCCTGGATGATTTCCTGATTAAAACCCTAAGAATATAAATCTCTGTCAAGCTCTGTGATAACTTCTGGATGATGTTATCTCTCTGACTGGCAATAGATCAGCTAGTATTTCACAGCCTCTGAATCGCACACACTGAAGATTGCACGTTCTCCAATGCAAGTTGAAAACTGGAACCCTTGGCTCTGTCTTCAGAAGAAAATACTCAGCAAAAGTCGACTTCAATCATAATGGCTTGAATTTCAATGCAAAACCCTTATATTCTTCAAAAGTGCGATTTCTCTCAATTAGGTTTCATTAAAATAAATTCGAACTTCTTCTTTTAATTTTTCAATAGTTCTCGATCACATTTTTAATTATAAATTATAATTAAAAATGGCCCCTTTGATGTTGTTCGACCCCTTCAGCAAAATCACTTAAGTTATAATATTTAAAATATTATAACTTTATAATATAAGCTCCAAATAATTAATATTCAATTAATCAATTAAATATTAATATCTCCCTCAAGATATGTCCGATTCGCGAACCGTCTGAAGCTGGCGAGTGAGTGAATGATTCTGCACATGTCCAAACCATACTGCTAAAAATAGCAGGGGTGCCTCGCTGAGTGCCAGAATATTGCTAAAAATAGCAATCCAAGCAAATAGTGTCCGAATGAACCCGAACGAAAGCCAACTGATAAAAACTCTGACAACCGAAGCCAAGCCAATCTCCATCAATACCCTCTATCCATCCTATCAGCCTACAAGGGTTGCATAATAGGCTAATCATCAGCTCTGAGAGATGTCAACTGGAAGGGGACATGACATGATACAAGAACTCTAACCAAGAAATGCATCGGCGAACGACGAGCATGTGGTCAGAGGATCCCTACCATCTAATATGCTGAAAGCAAACTCAACACCAAGTATGTGCTATCCAAACCAGTATGGAAATGAGGCGACCATATGGCGGAGATAGAAAGAAATACAATGCAATTTCAGAATGTAAAGTAATCATTACAAAACATGATAAGCAAGATTAGATAAGTGCTGACAGTACTACTGTTCAGCTTACAATATGAAGAGCAATCGCCTGCCAAGAGCATAGAATTAGAGCAATACAACGTACATCAATTAAGAGGATTCTCCTTGCTTAACAAGAATGCCAAGACCCTTTACTTCATTCAAAAACCAAATTGAGTATTCTGTTTTAGACAGATCTGCACTTTAAAAAGGTAAACCAGCAACCTATCATCACACTAAATGGATCATATCTCACTCAATTCTAACCCTATTGACGTGAAATCAAATGCAAAGCACCCTTAGAAGGATGGCGACCAAACTTGTACTGAAAAACCCCCACAAAGAACCATTAATAATTTCTGACACAATTCCCAAGAAAGTACAGATGGTACGGCCCAGCAAGAGGGGCGATCTCACTTTAAAAATCCAATTCTTAAAAAATCTGCAACTTAACAGAGAGCCTAGACAAGATGAATTATGCAGTACCCAGAATGATATTTTTTGGTATTTTTGATTTATGAATGAAAACTACAATCTGCTGTGTTAGCAGCAACTCCAGAAATAACATGAATGCAAATAACTAATCTCCGAATGAAAGAACAGCACTACAATGCAGCAATCTCACTACAAATCATCAAAACTACACTATCTCACCACTAGTCGCTATCTCTCAAGCGAGAAGCAATGCCAAGCTAGGAGGCTTACATTCCTCGAAGCAATCCCACAGCCAATCCGGCAGCATAACATTCCTGTAGACAAAAGATAATCCAAATGAGAACCAATGGCTTCCTTTTATAATTTCCAGAGGCCCCTTCTAGAAACCCTGATCTTCTTTTTGAACCAAACCCTAATTCTCCAATAGGTTGTGTCCCACTTTCCCAAGTAAAACTTTGACTTTAAATATCAACTTTATCTCCTCCTT
>VDFB02382261.1:0-29289 GCA_007258455.2 Sequoia sempervirens
TGCACCTTCTGCCTTCTTATGATCCTGATGTACTCATACATCCAATCGTGAAAGGTGGATGATTCCGGCAAGCCTTTCACTCTGCTTAGAAACGTGATCATATCCTTGACGTCATCTTTGAAGTCACTTCTCAGGAGTCCTTTCGGCCATCTAGAAACAGATGATCTAGGCTTTTTGAGCCATTGAGTGTTTATCAACTGTTTAGCTTTATTAGGATCAGTATCGAAGATCTCCTGTGCTTTCGACATAGAGATGTCGATATATTTCTCCATATGAGGGACCTTGAAGACAATGTCAAAGAAATCGGGGTCGAGTCTCAGAATCTCGTGCCCGGAAGAGTCGATCACACTTCTGCTTTCTCTGATGTAATGAGATGCAACTTGAAGAACAAACTCGGTATTGTGCGCAGCTGTAGGGAACATCGCCACCAAGTGGAGGTTGCTGTGTATGATAGCTCTCATTGAATCAGGAAGAGGCTTTGTCTCTGTTAGCTTTGCGAAGTCAACCAAGTCTTGATGACCAACTTCTGTATCCTTTATCTCTTCGACTTTGGAAAGCACCATAGTTGGCGGATAGATGCCTTGATATTTGTATTTCATCTTGCTTTTTTCTTTTGAAGAAGGAGGCTTCGTAGCAGTCATCAAAAAGGACTGGTACTCTAATCACTCTTGACTTGACGATCTTTGAAAGTAGACTGCAATCCGTTTAGCCAGAACAAACATCAATTGTTAGGAAACATGGGAAAGCGTGAAATGAGCACGAAGATGGAAAAGCATGGAGCGGATGATGAGGCACGCAAAACGATGCACAAATGCAGAAAAATGAGGCTCAGGAGTGCACTGGTAAAAAATGAAGCTTTTTTGGGAAAGTCTGGGAAAGGCCTGAAAAAAGTGTAAGGGCGCTAAAATTCAGCGCCCTTACATTTTTGAAAAATTGCCTTTGGTGCAAGGGCGCTAAATTTTAGCGCCCTTACATCTTACAGTGTTAGGAAAAATCTCATCTCCTGAAAATGTCCTAGCGCCAAAATTCAGCGCTCTTGCTTTGTTTTGGACAATTTCGAAATGCAGATGTAAGAGGGAAAGGCGAAAGCGCTTGTGCTTGACAAATGAAATGAAAGCTTTGGGATTTTTGGTTTGTCTTTGCAATTCGCACCATTGTCATTTTTACATTCAAAAGCTAAAAACTTCTTTCTTTCCAAGCTATAGATCTCTTCAAGGTTAGTAACAAAGCCAATGGAGAAGGCGATCAAAAACGTTAGAAAGAAAAGCACGGCGGAACATGGAGTTACAAAACTTTGCGTTGAGTTAGAATAGGAATGAAACGCGTAGAGTAGTCATGGAAAGAATGCGTAGGTTTAGAAAACGGAAATGGAAAGAAGGAATGTGCGTTGAAATGAACAACGCAAATGGAGGTAAGAAAAACGCATAGGGAAACAGAAAAAATAAAAACAAAAACGCGAAGGGTTAGGATGTGCATGAAGAAAAACGCGAATGGAATGAACAAAATGCGAATGGAAAGATTAGATCATATACAAAACAAAAGGAGAAGATAGTCAAAAAGATTTACCCGAACCAAAGCGCGAAGAATGCTGAAGGAAAATGCCAAAAACTTCAAAAATGCGATTTACAGTTGAGAAGGAAACTCGCCCAGCAAGAGAGAAAAGAAGATAAAATACAAACAACTGAAATGGAGAATTCATTCACTTAAGTGAAAATGAAAATTAAAAACCTAACTCAAGTCGAGCAATAAATTTAGGCACGAAAAGTGGCACGATTGACGAAAAACGCGAAAACATGAAGAAACGTGCCAGGGCCATAAAAAAAAGTTTAAGTGTTGAAGAAAAATGTAATGGCGCTAAAATTTAGCGCTATTACATTTTTGGCAATTTCACTGCATGCAGGGGCGCTAAATTTTAGCGCCCTTGCATTTCCAGACTTAGTCAATTTTGCTTCAAGGCAGGGGCGCACTTTTTCAGTGCCACTGCATTTTTTGTAATTTGCTTAGTATGAACAGTGAAACGTCGCGAAAGATCTCGTTTCGAAGGTCTTTGCGAGGCGAACAAGGGGGAACGCTCGAATTGACTATTCAAGGCTTGGGAACGCATTTCGAGGTGGCTTGAAAATCACTTCGTTATGCGTGCTTGAACTTCACGAATCCTAGGAAACGGACAAGTTTCGTAGGGGGGTTATCCGTGGAACGAGCGCTGCTAGATTCCGTGATAACATAATGCCTGGCGCATTCGACCATCAACTTAGCACACTCGACTACCGGAGGAAATCCAACAGCTTGAATTCCATTCCGCATCATCTGGCGGGCAATTGCTGTTGGCAGGAGTCCATTTAGTCCATACATCCTCTTTTTGAATTCCTCAAAGTCTACGTGTCCAAGGTTTGTATCCATGATGTTCTTCCATTTGGAGTTAATCTTTGATTCTTGTTAAACTCCTTTGCTCGCGAACTTCATCTGTGCTTTCTTCGAAGATTCTTCGGGGGTGGTCATCAACCTGCGAGAAAAGAAAATGTATTAATTTTAAAACTTTTAATTATGATTTTCTTTAAATTTTCTCCCTAATAATTCTATCTTTCAGCTTGTTGAAGGTTAGATTCGATGAAAAATCAAGCTGGAAGTAAAAACACTTAGTAAATTTTGGGTAAGGATAAATAAAGATAGAAGTAAAAAATGAAGAATTCCATCAAACTTTGGAATTATACTCTTTGGATGGCAATTCAGCTTTGAACTTCAAAAATTCTGTCTCTATTGCCGAAAAAGCATGCTATTCCTTTGAAAATTTCGATCTTCAACTCAAAGTTTTACTTCTTCCTTCATTCTTCGCCTTGAAAAATCATTCAATTTCAATATTCTATCTTTAAAAAATTCTTCCTTTGAAAAATTTTATCTCTCAAAATTTCTATCTTTCGTGAATTGGAGAGAACTTAATCTTCTCAATCGAACTTGTGAGTTGAAAATGACTTGGAAACGCCTTATAAGGTTGAGAAGTTTGATTCATTTTAGCAGTTTCTCAAGTTCATCGAACTTAGACTCTTGTTTATCAAGGCAAGTTTCTAATTTTCTCTAGGTGCCATCTTTATCTCTATCCAAAATTTTTAAGTTTATCTTTTGGAGCTCGAATTTTCCTAAGTGTTGAAAGTAATTAAAGGTTTAATATGTGAATTTTTTGTTTTTTCAACCTTTAATTTTTTAATTTATCCATGTATTTTTGTGTTTATTTTGGCAAATTCATTTAATTCCATGGATTTTATATCTTTTCCCTTCCAAGTTCGGACTTTGTAGTTTTCTTGCCATATTCTCTTCATGGTGGACTTCCAAGATTTCTTTCCACATGCTAGGTGGACTTCCTTCATGCCTTGCCATTCATCTATTCAAGTGTTGGGCGGACTTCATGTGTCTTATTCCATTCATTTTCTCCTTGTGGCAGACTTTACACTTTCTTTTCTGTCTATCTCCAAGGTGGACTTCAAAGGTTTCTTTCACTTCATCCAAGGCGGACTTTGTAAACTTCTTTCCATTCCCTTTTCTTTCTATGGTGGACTTGGAGAATTTCTTTCCATGTCCAAGATGCAAGGTAGGGCAGACTTTGAAAATGTTTTGCCAACTCCACATTAGGCTGGGCAGACTTCAAGTCCTCTTTGCCAAGAGTAGGGCGGACTTTGGAGATGTTTTTCCACTTATCATCTCCCCAAGGTGGACTGACTTGTTGGCTTGCCATTTCCTTTTCCAAGGGTGGACTTGGCAAACTTCTTTCCATTTCCAAGGGTGGACTTCCAAGGTTCCTTTCCACTTCCATGGCGGACTTGGAAGACTTTATTCCATCTTCTTGGGCACACTTCTCTAGACTTAGGCCATTTTTCACCATGATTTCCATGCTTGTCGCCATGAATCTCTTGGCCTTTTCTTGCCTTTTGGTTGATTTTTCATTGATTTTTGCATGCTTTTCTCATGATTTTTCAGATTTTTGCTCGATTTTTGCATGCCTTTTGATTCTAAAGGTGGAAAATTTGACTTTGTTGCAAGACCTAGCACTTTCTAAAAATAGAAAAAGCAAAAAAGCAACTTTCTAAAAATAGTAAATCCCAGATTGGTCCAAAAGTGCTAAAAATGGAAAAAGCAAAAAGCAAAATCCCTAAAAAGTAGGAAGTGTCAGAATTGAGTGAAAGCACAGGCGATCCTCGTCTTCCGGGTCTTCTGAGCACTTCTATGACGTCTAAGCACAGTTTCAGGCTTGAATTCTCTACTTGGCTCAGGTGATGACTCCAAACTTTGACTTGAAACTCTCAGAGCAACAAAGCTTATGAAATTGCAACTCAAAGCTAAACGCTAAAAAAAAACCATCGAGGGTCCCCATTTGCAATGGGGTGATGTGTGAATAGGTCACAACACTACCCTCCAGAAAGACATTAAATGTGACTGGAGTTAACTTGATGCCCCTTTCCAAGTTAACTCCGGGTCCCACAGATCATGCATGTCAGATCCCAATAATTAAGGATGTCTAATTTGACTTCCATAAATTGTGGATCTCAGATCTCCACTAAATGTGGATGTCTATTTTGGAGGCACACTTTGTAATAAAGTTCACCTTTAGTTTAGTTTCAGTCAACTGAAGTAGTTTTCTAGTTGACTCTTTGTTTAGTTTTAGTTAACTGAAGTAGTTTTCCAGTTAATTGATTGCTCACCTACTTTTAGGCATAGGAATAAATCTTGCTAATTGATTGGTAAGAACTGTTTGTTAACTCAAGAAGATTTTAGGGTTTCCTACTCCTTTGAGTTCTATAAATAAGAGCCTTAGGCTCATTATTTTGTAACTTTACTTCATGGCAGCAAAACACTGAGCAATTTTTCCTTCATATTGTTTGCTTAGTATATGTTCTTGGATCGTATTTGTTGTAGTTAAGCACCAAGTATAGGTACTGTTGTGACCTTTTCACACATCGCCCCATTCAAGATGGGGACCCCCTAATTTTGCTCCGTTCCGGTCTTTTGGCTTGGGTTTTCTTCTCTCTCCCGCTCTGTCTCTTTTCTGATGTCTGCCTTTCGGGGGGTTGTGTCCGTCATTGAGCTTAAACGCGAAAATACTGACCAAGTCCAAAATTAGGGTTTCATCGTTTCTGGTCAGTCCAAGGTCGAGTAAAGTGAGAAAATTGAAAATTGAACTTAATATTGTTGTCAGCAGACATCCAGCAGGCTTCCCGCCAAGTTTCATCAGAATCTGAGGTACTTACTATTTTTAGTAAGTGTGAAATTCAAGACAATTTATCATCTATTTTGGTCCGTCCATCCTGCGCATTGAGTATATGAGGCTACTTGCATGCAAAATTTGGCCAGCGACAGCTTACTATTTTTACTTGATCCTGCTTAAGAAGGCACGAATTTGAGTCACCGGTCACGAGTTTTTCTTTGCATGTGCTGCATATTCATACAGGTTTTTGAGACCTTGGCGATGATGGCATTGCAAAGCAGAGCCGATCACTTCCGAATTCGATCCCCAAGGCTATTTTAGGGTTTGCATGTCGGGTTTCTTTGCATGTCGGGTGATTCACGGTGGGTTTTTGAGAACTCGGCGATGGTGTGACATGCAAACAAAGACTCTCCCTTTCGATGGAACTTGCTATTTTTAGCGAGGTGTGTCGGCGTAGCCTCGGCCCGATTCAAAATTACAAAAGCCGTCAGCGATTACCTACAAAAAGCGAGGAAGCGAGTTCATTTGATAAGCATGCAAAGCAAATTAGGGTTTCGAGCTTGAAGACCTAAAGTAAGTAAAAGTCAAAATTTTCAAAAACCCGGTGTAAACCACAGCCTTGATCAATCCATGAGCTATCTGGCGGTGAAATTTCAAGTCGATCCGGAGTAACACTATTTATAGTAAGTCAATGTGGAAACTGGCTAAAAATAGTAAATTGAGTGCATGCGTCGGTGTCAGCCAGCAGGACACGTGGTGAGGAGCGCCTCATTAAAATTTCAAGTCGATCGGAGCAGTGGAGCTATCAAAAACATGAGGTTACTATTTATAGTAAGCCACCTTCAGAAACAGGCTATAAATAGCAGGGTGACTAAAAGTGGCAGTGTCGACAAGTTGATAAAGTCATGAGGATGCTACGTTCAAAATTTCAAGTTGATCCAAGCTTCAGAGGCGCAAATTCAGAGGACTTACTATAAATAGCAGGGCACGATTCTGGCCACTCTATTGATTGTAACCCTAGCCGTCCTTTGGGACTTGGCTAGCTATAAAAGGGGGAGTCCCCCCTCATTTGTATTCATTAGAATTAGATTAGACATTGGAATAGTAGACATTGAGAGAGCATTAGCATTAGAGCTAGATAGTGTAGCATTGTAGAGCACTTTTGCATAATTTGGAGAAGAAAGAAAGTTTTCCCTTTGAAAACTTTTGAGGAGATTGTTGTGTAACACATTTTATGATAATATATCTTTTCATTGATGATGGAATTCGTCTTGTCATGAAATGCTAGCAAGGTTTCTTCTTCCTTTCGTATCCAAGTAGCTTAAGTTCATGCAAAGTAGCTTACTTTGGTGTGTGGTGTTTTATTGAGATAGCTTCGCTTTATTCCATACCACTAGCGGCTTGTTGATGATAAGTTCGCCTTGTGTGGTCAACTGGACATTACATTTAGTTTAACTTCGGTTGTGATTTATATGCTTATATGCGTCGTTGTGATGGTGTATGCATGTTAAGTCATAATTTGAACATCTTTCGCTATTTCCCTTGAAGATTGCACCGATTTTACTGAAGCTGTCCGACAGAGGCTAGGTGAAATCCGGTTGAAGTCTATTGAAACGAAGCCCCACATATCCTGCATTTAGAATAGAATATAAATTTCTTAGGCTTTATACCCCTTTACTTTCAGCATATTTCTGATTAGTTTTAGGAAAAGAACCACATTGCCAAATCATACACATAAGAATCCCCTTCAAATCATACATTAGCTGCTGACTGCAAGAAATCTGAACAATTACGTAAGTCCCCTCGTAAGAACACAACAATACACATCAACCAAACTGGGTCTATTCGCACTTAAGGAACCTTGGAGTTGAACGTGTGATCTATCTCGCAATCTTAGCACACGGAATACTTTGATCAAGAGAGAACAGAGTAGCCCTAAACTATTTTTGTTCTACTGTTTGGTGCGGTCATAAAAAACACATCAACAGGTACTTGGTGCTCTCTCTACTCAGATAGGTGTGTCCAATCTTTGTTCATGTGTTCTTGGTTTGATCGCCTCATGTGTCATAGTTTCTTGACACAAGTTGCTGTCCCAACTTGTATCTTTGGTGGAATATTGAGATAATAAATTAGGAGAGTTTCCATGCCTTTGATCAAAAAGTCTCAAAGTTTTATCATTGTTTGTTGTATCCAATAATCTGTTTTCAATCTACACCTCGGCAAGGCCTTGGTGCCTCCTTGGGAATTTAGGAGATAAGATTATCGTCCCTTTGTTGTTTCTCGTGATTTACTTTTCAGCCTACACTTCGGAAAGGTCTTGGTACCTTGTTGGGAATCCTGAGATATAAATTACCATAAGGATTATTTGTGTGGATTTTATTTCAGTACGGATCTGGGAGTTCAGAGCCTTTGGATGCATCTTGGGAGACTAATTCGACCAAGTGATTGAACCACCCATTCCCACTCCTATGCCCTCATGCTTTGTTAATCTTGAGGATATAGGATAGATTAAAAGCTAGTTTAGTCGTAGTTAAGATCTGCCGAAACCAAAAAAAAGCTTAGCTACGACACATTGTGTTTATGCACCCTTGTGTCCTACTGCTGAGTAAAAAAGATAGGATAGTAGTTTACTTTATTCCTTTCATTTACCCAAAAAACAGCAACAAGAGGGATCTTCCTCTCCCAATTTGAAGAAGCAAACACTAATAACTTGCAATAGCTGACCGTTTCCAATAAGCACTCCAAAGGTGCTAATTGAAACGCCAAAAGGTTGAAAAACATAAATGGTGATTTGGGGATTTTTCTACTTGGTCAAAAAATGACAATAACAACTTTTCCAAATGTCAGTTTAAAAACGCATCTAAGGCAATTTGGTAGAAGCATTCTTGTGAGATAGGTGGCATTGTGAAACTCAAGAAGCCTTTTGCAAGTCTGGGAACTATGATCATATTGCAAAATGTTTTCATGGAAAACAAGTTTTTGCAGTTTCACAAATTGATGTATAAGAAGTTTCTTAATAGAATTAAAATTTTTGCTAGGAATAGAGAATATTTTGGTGTGATGGTGAAGACTTCTTCATGTGTTTCCTGCCACATGTGTACATAAAAAGAGAAAATATATTAAAGTTGCTATTAGAAAGTGCCAATTTTAATAATATAAATTATCTATTTCTAGTACATATCTTTTTCTTTTTTTTAGACTGCAGGAATCGGTTGGGTATCCGTCCCCCTATAAATTGCAGTGCACCTGGTAAACTTTTTTCACGTGACCAGTGACGCTGGTGCGACACACCCTCTTGTACCACAAGGACGGTGGGGAGACTAGACCTCGTGACCACTTGCTTGCAACAGGATGCTTTAGCCAATCGAGCTAGGCCTACTGCCCCTCTAGTACATATCTATTAATTGATTAATTAATCAACTTATTTATACACTATTAAAATAATTAATTAATGGGGACGAGGAAAAATTGGTGGACTTGTTATTGATTAGTTTTATAATATATGATACTTTGAATGGATAAATTTAAGGAATAGACTTTTTATATTTATAAATATAAATGTGTTGATCCTTTGCTTATTTTCCAAAATCACTCTTATGTTCATAAATCTCTTGAGATAAATGGAGTCATGCAAAGGAAGATTTCTGAAACATTTAAAACTATGCAAGTGAAGTTTATGGCCATTGTGGTTGACATAAATATTGATTGAGCCTCCACATCATCAAGTTGATCTTAACTATTATGTTTCAGTCCCCACCAGCTATATTGAAAAATGGAACTTCAAAATTGTGTGTGGAAGTGGAATAATCACTTGGAAGTGACACTATTGTTGTGAAAAAATGGAGACATCAGCCTTAATAGTTTAAATCAAGCAGAGGTGGGAATAATGAAAGTTCACTTTTCAATTTAATTCTCTCTCCGCTCCCCACTTATATGAGAGATAAATCACAAGAAGGGGCATGTGGCAAGTTTCAATTGGACGCATGGTAGAGGAGGCCATTACACCATATTCTTGCTTTGTCAGGACTGTCAAAAATATGGCATGAACTATTCATCGAGCAGATGACAGCCTCTCTGTCTGCAATATTTTTGTCATTTTGAAGGCATTTACAAAACAGCCATTTTCAAGGACATAGCAGACCTTTACCGTTGTGGAGTCTATTTTATCAATCTACATATCCATTTGTTGCTGTTAGTTGCTCAAAACAAGAAGAAATGGCCCACATATGTGTGGAGAGTTTGGATTTCCATGTAACCAAGCAGAAGATGGAACAAAAGGACAAGATGCTCTTGAAGATACATGGTGGCATGTGAAGTGCAGTGGCATTTGAAGGAGGGCAATGCCTTACAAAGAGGGTGGCCTATTGTACTGGGAGAAAACTGATTCACACTTTGTGCGTAATAGAGGGATAGCACCTTGAATAGAAGAATGATGCCATATGGTGAAGGACAATGGTGCTACGCCATGAAGGATGGCAGTGCTTAAAGGAGAGAAGCATTGCTTTATTACAACTGTAGTGCTGCCTTACAAAATATTAAATGGTCCCTTGTATTGAAAGAGCTAGTTTGAAAGTTAGCGCCTCTATTTTTTTGCTGCATATTTTAGTGCCTCGTTTGTTGCATGTTGTGTGTTCATTGCTGAGAGGAATAGTAAATGTGGTCTTTTGAGCTCTCGTTCATGAAGAAGAGGCTGTTGAAGAAACAGTGTTTTGCATAGAAAAATACCACCCTTATCACAAACAGAAGCATTTATTTAGGAGTTGGGTGGCAATTTGAAGGAAGGACAGCACCTTGTTGTAATGAAGGAGCATTTTTTATATATAGAGGTTGTTGCAGTCTTATTTCAATCTGGTCTTGATATTTTTATCATAGGCAGTTGTTATGGATCTAGGGTATTGTTACTCAACCTTGCACATAACTCAACACATGTGGGCTACGCCACAAGATTTCTCTCATTTTGCAAAGTTTCATCAGACCTTTTTGAGGAAAAATGCTGTTTTATTTGTGAGCAGATTGAAACCATATTTCAGGTGAAATTGAAAGAAGTCAAAGATGTTGAGCTTTTATAGAGAAAAAAATAATAGGAAGGAGAGACCAAATGTCTGGATTGATTGACCACAAAATCATTTATACTTGATATAGCAAGTGATGTGCAGATGAATTCAGAGATCTTTGCTTCTCCTTATAGTTGAGATTCCCATGCATATTTAGGGTGTGATATGACAAGTCTTGATATGAACAACTTGATGTACAGACATTTGTTGACTTAGTAGTATGTATAGGCAAGAAGCGGCATTACACAAAGTGCAATCACTACATGGGTTTCAACCAAACAAAACTGAAATATATAAAATGCATTTAAAATGGAGAAAAAGAAAATGATTACTGTTGTATTATCCCATATGATAATGACTAAAGTATCTGATTTTCAATGGGAATAATTGATATTTGAGAGCCTTCTGTTCTACTATGTTAATTTTGTCCTAATTATTCATTGGAGAATTTTCACAAAATGGTGGTGGAACATGGGGATTCCTTCTCATTGAACTTAAATGATTTAGTCACTCATTCGCTTGCAGCTGATAAGAGAGGAAACAAATACCATGTTGCAGTGAAGTATTGAGATGGCAAATATAATCTGCAGTCAATGGAAAAAGCCAAAGACAAAATATTTTGCAGAATTCCAGCCTTTTCACACATTGCCTAGTTGGACAGCTTTCTAAGATATCATCTCACAATTTGTGCTCTAGTATCCCTTTGTGGAAGCATGCACATGAAAAGTGTTGCACCCATATGAAACTCCGTGTTTGTGTGTACCTTTGTTGTTAGGTTTATTGTTAGTTGGTCATCATTTGTGTGGTAACCCAAGTTGATTGTGGTTGTCCTAGTGAAATGTCCCACCCTTGATGGAACAATTAACTTTCTGATTTTGCCAAATATTTTTTGTTTGATAGATTTGCAACTTCATCAAATATATGTATGTATTAGATTGTCATTTAATATATAAAGCAAACTCATATAGGACTGAATTTTTACAATATAACCACTCTGAAATTAATATCAGACTTGGAAAACCCCAGAATAATCAATAAATAGGCAGGACACTCATGCCAAATGCTATATCAGACCTTTGTGTTACCATCTGAGTTTATATTTGCAGTTGAAACATTACAAACAATGCCCAAGGAAGTGCAACAACTTACAGACTAGCAATAGATATCAGTATGATCAATATTCAGCATAGTATCATTACATTTTACTCCCCAGACTTGATGTGACAGCACTAAATGTGAACTTCAGAATAAGGCAATGACTAATTCTATTATATATTGCTGCTCAGAAGTTCATATCAGAATTTGGCATACTCAGAAAATACTGTCATGTCCCCTTCTCGTTGACATCTCTCAGAGCACTGGATTGGCCTATTATGCGACCCTCGTAGGCTGATAATTTGGATAGAGGGCCTTGATGGAGCTTGGCTCAGCTTCAGTTGGCAGTACTTGATCAGTTGGCTTTCGTTCGGGCTCATTCGGACACTTCTAGCCCGAGTTGCTATTTTTAGCAGTTATTCAACACTCAGCGTGGGACCCCTGCTATTTTTAGTAGTATGGATTGTTAGCGTGCAGAATCACTTCCTTAGTCGACAGCTTCAGACGGCTCGTGCATCGGGTGAATACTTAGAGAGATATTAATATTTAATTGAAATAATTAAATATTAATTAATTGGAGCATATAATATAAAGTTGTAATATTTTAATATTACGACTTAAGTGATTTAAGCTGAGGGGTCGCCCATCATGGAAGGGGGCCAGTTGACGATTAATTTTATAATAAAAAATTACATCTGAGACTATTGAAAAAGAATTAAAAAGAGAAGTCGAATTTTTAATAATCCCTATTATTGTGGAATTTGCACTTCTCAAGGGTATAATGCATTTGCATTGGAAATCGAGCCATTATGTGATATTGAGTTATGGAAAATTGATCAAGTTTGGTCTGAGCACAGAAACTTAGGGTTTCAGTCTCGAATGCATTGGGGAATGAGCCATCTCCAGTGAGAGCGATTCAGAGGGTGTGAGATATCACCTGATTTATTGCCAGATAAGAGATTTCTTCATCCAGAAGAAATTACAGAGCTTCAGAGTTTTTGTCAGGGTATTCATTCAGAAGAGCATTCTACAGTTGGGCGCCTATTTTTCTTTAGATCTGGAGATTCACAGAGGGCCGTACTATTTCATTCATTACTGCTGTACACAGCCGTACTTTCCCTGCAGCAGGCCGTACCTTCACCATTTGAGCCGTACACTTTGATCTTGAGAAACACGCCTTTCACCTTGGTCTGCCATCATCTTTCTTGGAGGCGCTTCAGCATCTGGAATCAACTGCAATCATTTTCAGAGAGAGAAGGGATCTTTATTGCAGCCGTACCATCATCATATCAGTTTCAGCTTGCTGCATTTTACCAGGTTTTCTTCATAGAAAAATACTGTCTTTTGATTGCATGTAACTGGATCATTTTTGTAATCATTTCAGAAGGTCAAATAATAGATTGGCATCCGTATTTACATTAAATACTTTTGTTATCAGAGTGGATTTATTTTATTTGAATTTATTTTCAATTCTTTGCAAAAATCGCAATTTTCTTTATTTGCACAAAAACCCCAAAAACATTCAAAAACGCAAAAACAAACAAAAAAACATCAGATTCAGGAACAAGGGGAAACTAGGGTTTCTACAAATACCATTCAGACTGATCACAATGATTGCTTGAGATTACATTGAGCATGGCAATGATAAACTGACTCTCAGAGATACACAATAAACACCAAATGTTTTTGATTTACAGTCAAACGTTACTCAGAACTGACTGTAGGATTGAGAGAATGGCAATAAATACAAACAGCAGTATTAAATAGTCTGATTTCTGATTACAAATACCTATAACCATAAATGACAGAGGATTTTCTGAGTGTAGAAGGATCATAAGCTTAGTTATCACATACTCAGATTTGTAGTAGCAATGCCCTCAATCTAGAAGTGCATGAAATGGAATCAAGACTGCCCAGAATGTATGAACAGCAACTCAAGATGCCTCCTTTGCAATCGATTCACTTTGTAAAGGCTATGCCTAGCTCCATAGACCATTGTGAACCCAACAAATGCTCAGAATCCGCAATAATGAATGCCCAACACTGTAGCGCGACACTATTCACGCCACTGTAGCAGTCATAGATGGCAGACTCGCCAAAAACTCGCAAGTTTTTTTTCAAAACGAGTTTTTGGTGCAAGTACTCGCCTGAAAAAACTCGCCGAGTTTTTGGAGAGTTTTCCAAAAAAACACGGAGAGTTTTTTAAAAAAGCTCGGCCTCTTAGCAAAAAAAACCCTGCAAGTGGAATAAAGGCAATTTTGATTCATTTTTTGCGGTTTGTGTGGTTTTCAAGGTCTTAATTTGGGCTTTTTCAGCATTATTTTTTGCGCTGCCCCTCGACCCCGTTGGGGGCATTGCCCCCAGACCCCCACGAGGGGCGCTGCCCTCAACCCTGCTAGGGGCATTGCTCCTAGACCCCCACAAGGGGCATTGCCCCTTGACTCCATTGGGGGAATTGCCCTCAAACTCCCATTGAATTCATTTGATTTTTTAGGGACTCTTTCAGTCCAAGTTTCCAAGTTTTCCTACAAGTCTTCATCTATAATATCGTCTAGTTCTACCTCTCCCCTAGTTTTCACTAGACATGGGAAAGAGGAAGATGTAAATTTGTAAAATATATTAATGTAGTATTTAATTTCATTTTTACAAAAACAATTTGCTATTTTCATTTTGTTTTAGAATATCAACATCAACGCATTCCACATGAGGATGCCATTTTGTACCCAATTTGCTTTCAAATCAATCAAATACAACTAGACTCAACTTGTTTCTTTTATGTACTCATTTATTGACTCATTGGATGCATCTTATCTTTGAATTTTGCAAAAAAAATGCATTTTTAGTGAAGTTTAAGCAATTTTTTAAGTTCCCGAGTTTTTTGCGAGTTTTTTCTGAGTCGAGTTTTTCGGGCTTGCCGAGTACTTGCAAATGCCGAGTATTCCAACTATGGTAGCAGTAGTGCATTAACTTCTAATTTGAAATGTAAACTCCTGTAAAAACTTCTATGATTCTTCTCCAATAAAGCCCAATTGAAAGGACTGAACTATCCTCTCCTTAATTGCAACCCTTCAAGAGATCTTTCACTCACTCAGTTATGCATGCTATCAATAGGAAGTTTTCGTTTCCTATGATCAAAGAAGAAAACTGCGAAAGCCCTAGGCTCCACAATAAAAATCAATCAAAATAATATTTATCAACTGGATGCTGAGAATGAGCTCTTACCTCTCTTTTTATTCTTTCCTTAGGAGAGCTCAAACACCTTCTTGGCCAATGTGGGATAAAAGATTTATTCCCACATTAAATTATTCACTTAACGGACTTTAATATATTAAAGTGACTTTATTATTATAAAGTTACTTTATAACTTTATAATAATATTAAAATATTAAATAAATCACTTAAGTCACTTAAACTTTAATATCTCTTGATGTACTTGTTTGATTGCTAATCCGTCTGAGCCAGGAGTCGACTCTCCTTGTTCTCCATGTGATCGGATGCCCGTCTAAAAATAGAAACCCTAAACAGTGACTTACTATAAATAGTAAGTATGTGAAACTGAGTATAGAAACAGCTGCAAAGGCCCAATCAAGGTTGACACTACCAATATGCTCTGCTCAGGTGTCTTTCTATTAATAGGAACCCTGACTCTCCCAAAATAGTAACTTACTATAAATAGTAAGTGTGCCAATCTGAGTCAATAACCTGTGCAAAGGCCAAAACCTGAATCCAGCTGAAGAGTAATGTCTCTAATCACCGAGTAACTGCCACACGGGACCCTCTATCCAGACATATTAGCCTACAAGGGTCAGGAATAGGCTAAATCCACCAAACTCTGATGCTCGCAAAATGGGGACATTACACCTAGTTAGTTTGCAAGGTCATTTTGTAACTGTCTTTTCTTTGACTAATGACTTTTATTGGGTGAATTTGATCGCCACAAGCCTGATAAGGAGTAAGCAATGATGAACCACTAGGGGAAGTGGAAGAACATGTAATGATAGAACATGCAAAGAGCAGATAAGGTTTTAATATATGGAAAAGTGGGTCGGAATTTTGCTTCAGTGTTAAGAGGAAAAGTTTGCACACTTTTCCAATGGCTTAACCACTTAGCAATTCCACAAAAATTAAAAACACAGTGAGGTGGATGGTTATCTCCTCCTAAGTGTTAAGAGGAAAAGGAGGCACAATTTTCCCTTAGCAAAGCCATTGTTTTTCTGTGCCAAAATCATGAAAGCACGGGATTTTAATAGCAAAAGCACAATTTATTTCTGTTGGCCCACTTCTTGGGTGGCACAAACATTAATGATTTGTACCTTGGACAAAGAAAGTACTAAAGTCATTCTAGGCACACATTTTGGGTGGTCAAGCAAATGTTTTGCTTTGCTGAACCTCGACCAAGGGGAAAAATGGTGAACACTTTAGCTATCCCCACTTGCAACTAAAGAAAGTGGCAAATGCATTAGTTATTTCCAGTTGGCACTTAAAAGTAATGTAAAAACAGACTTGGCACATGCTTTGCCATCTATTTTTTCTGCCTAAATGTCAAACCTTGGCCAAAAGTGATTTGCTTCTTGGTTAGTTGAAAAAATAGTAAACATGTAAGTGATCTCTGCTTGGCAAAAGGAAAGGATGACAAATGTGTTGTAGGTGCACTCTAGATAGGGTTAAACCATGAGTTTTTTATGCCAAAGCATCAAAAGTGGCTACTGACTGAAAAGTGAGCGCTAGACTTGGATATGCGATGATTATCTTTTGCATAGAAGCAGGTTAAGTGACATATATAAGAGGATATAGGCACCTAAGTTTGAAGAGATCAGTTTTAACTTTTAATTGATAAACACTCCTGGAATAGGCATTTGTCTATGATAAATAAGACTTGACAGGTATTGATCCCCTTTATAGGTAGCAAAGGTCCATTTCAGCTTCCAAATGAGTCAAAACAGAGTGTTTAGTCACATAAGATAGCAGACCTTCATGTAGGTGTGGTGGCAGCCTAGACAATGTTACAATATCTTTGATTTGATGTGTGTTACTGTCATGTCCCGTAGATTGCAACAGTGGACCAAGCAAATAAATAATAATAAATATTGTTTTTAGGAGGCCGACCATATATGCTGGCCGACTTCCTTTTAAAACACAGTAAACCTCTATCCTTGGCCGACCATGTCATGCCCCGTCTGTGTAATGAACAAACTAAATAAATTAATATTAATCACTTTCTTCTGTCCGTTCCAAATAGAAATAACGAAATAAATCTTCGATAGGTTTGTGGTAACTATTGGAAACCCGTGGCTTAATGCTATTGCAACCATGAATTGTGTATTATGCAGGTCACGAGATATATAAGGGAATTCAAATAAGACAAACTTTGTGACTATCAAGACAGATCTGGAGGCATTCGACCTGGCAACATTGTTAGATACCTATGCGTACTCAGCACCATTCATCTTATCCAAGTTTGTATTAGTTGTGGTGAAAAAGAGCCTATTGGGTATCCTTAGCGCTAGCACAAGGGGCTACGATTCCTCATGAGAAGGCATCATTTGGTTATGGCCATAAATTATGGTGTTAAGTGTTTAAGTAATCAAATTTGGAATGAAATATGTCTCAATGGCAACAATTAGAGAATTAGTTAGGAAAGAGTCATAACTATTCCAAAAGACATCACAATTTAAATGAACACAACCTCTCACATCAAGGGTATATTAAGGACATCAAATTCATTCAAAGAGGCATTGATTGGAGAAAGGAAACATACGAACCAGGGAACAAAAGAGGACTCAGTCCAGTACATCAGAGTAGATTGCTGTTACCAAATATATATATATATATATATGTATGTATATATGTGTGTGTGTGTGTGTGTGTGTGTGTGTGTGTATACATATATATATATATATATATGTATGTGTGTATATATATATATATATATATACACATATATATATGTATATATATATATATATATATATGTACACACACATATATATATATATGTATATATATATATAGTGTGTGTGTGTGTATATACATTCAGGTGTATTTTTTTCCAATCATTGTTTACACATGTATGCATATTGCTTATAAGATAATAAGAATAATTAATGTATAATTTCTTATGCTAGAATTAGAAATATACTTGACTGACTGAAATCCACCTTGTGGGAAGGGCCTGGGGTGGAGTAGATAAGCAAGGCTAGTAAGTAAGCCATCTTAGAGTTGATTGTAATGGCTCCTAGGACTAGAGGGCACTTACCCAAAGAGCCGAGTAAACCACTTATGACCCCCGCTCGATTCCACAAGATGGCAAGTGTCTTCAGGGGGTTGAGACATTGATGGGGAAAGTAGATACAAGCCACCAAGGGGGAGGGCTGTGGTATACACCCTCTTAGGCTTGGCATGGAAATGGCCTCGGGCGGACCCACCATGTCCCTTCTCCCAAAATCCTAATATGTTTGCATTGTTGATAATCTATGGATGTTATGTAAATGTCTAACTCTCCTAAGTGTGTATATATATATATATATATATATATATATATATATATATATATATATATATATTTGCATATATTGTTCATGTGGTGATTGCAAGATTCAAACCCAAGATTGCATTATTAAAGAGATATCTTAAGTGGTAAGACGAATCCTAACCCTAGTTGCTGCAATTTGTGTTCAGTAGGCAACTTCTAGGGCAAATCATGAGAGGGACATTACAACTACAATAGATTGATAGTCCAAAACATTTGAATTTTTCATCTATAGAATATCATATCCATAGATTAATAAAGCTAGAGAGAGATAAGAGCAGTTAGAGGCTGGGTTTCTGGTGAAGGAAGGAGTGAAATTCAATACAAATGGGTCCCTACTTGGCATTGCAGAAAGGCAACATGAGCCATGTACTGAGTTCCATAATAAATCAACAAGGAAATGCTTCGGCATGCACACTAGTGTGACTGCACTTGAGCATAAATGTTCTATGAGGTTGCTCAAGGTCTAGGTGGCCCTCCTAGTGGGTTGACATGGCTACTATAATCATCGAAACACAAGAAGACAAAAGCTAGGTCTCTCAAGAATGATGGTCTAGCTCCCAAGCTTTAAATTGACTTGGCGTACATGTCAAAATTTCTGCACTAAAACTTAGAACATCACAAAGTTTACTTCTAGTTCTGCATAGTTGACATGAGGGTTTGCACAACATAGTTCTACTAGAGATGAGTTCTATGGGTAGTACTTGTGTGTGACCTCTATGAACATGTCTTAGTCCAACACTTATGGTAAGCAAACCTTGCATAATATTTGACATAGTCACAACAGCTAGGGTTAAAGATATTTCTACAATGCTCCACAAGATTTAGTTTTTCCAAGAACAACTAGGGAACAATGCATAGTCAACGTACTAGCACAAGGCAATACATTATTTCACTTTGTGGAGATAAGTCTCAACTACAAATTGCTGTTAACAAAATGAACAATGATAGCTTTGTGTTTCCCTGCATCTAACTGCATAGGTGGTGCACTCATTCTACAAAGTGGGCACAAGTCATCCAGCTGAGCTGCCTACTCTAGTTTGTCGGTTTGTGCATGCCTTACTCAATAGGTCTGTACAACCCTCAAATGTTCAAATTTAACATTTGAACATTATGTTCATTACTTTCCTTTTAAATTCATTCAATCATGCACCAAATAGAGAGCATTAGAAAAGATGCTAGATTTCATACTCAATACTCCCAAACACATGCAACTGATATCAAATGCATCCATAATAATTTTCTCTTCACGCAAAAAGACTTTCTTTCATAAAGCATATTGGACACACATCATAACTTGTTGGTTTATTTTAATAAGGTTCATTCTTAACTTTTTTTAAGTAATATTGCAGAGTAATACAGATGTGCATATTATAATTGCACTTTCATGGGTATTCAAAGCTTCACAATTATATATAAGCAATTTCAAACTCTTCAAATGAGGCACAAGATGTAATTATAACATACATAGCTTGCTTAGACCTGTCCGCATATCTCATACAATTGTGTGCTATACCATAGATGCTCATACATTCAAAGAGTACATACATCTTTAGAGTTCCTTTGAAAAGACATTTCGTCAAATTTCTCAATTCAATAGATAGCAAATTCATGTATTTATCTTCACAAAACATAACTTGATGCATAGTTCATAACACAAGTGCATGAACAGTTCTTGAACTCATTCATAGTACATACTTGATTCATTTTTAGCAATATATCTCATTACTGAACGATATACAGAATGATGCTGTCACAACCCAACTCACTTTCACCTCCTTCTTATGTTTGCATTCTTTCATGGTTTTACTCTGATTCCCTCAATGCTACCATGTCCAAGACATTCTATCTACAAGTATAAATATACGAATCCATCACTTGCTGTGCCTAGAAACCAAGGCTTATATCAAATATCAAATATGTAATAGATGGGCACCATGCTTAAATCTGATCCTTCTCCTTCCATTAATGTTTTGATATTATAAACATGGATAAAAAGGGTCCTAGTCCCTTACAAAAATAAAAATCATTAAGAGCTGACAGAAACAGCTAAGAACAACCAAATAAAACGAGTAACCCAGAACCTTAAAATATCACAATAGTCATATAGAACTGACAGGAGAATCTAAGAACAACCAATGGAACGTAAAGCATAACTAAACTAGAAGAAAACACCATGGAGACAACAAAGAAACAACACCCAGAACAGCTAGGGTTACACCCCATGACGAGCAATTAGGTTCTTCTAGTCTTTGCTTAAAGTGTTTAGCTTCTCTTCCTAGGGCACAATATCTCCACTCTCCATTAGCATATCGACTTATGTTTGTTTCTTCTTGCTTCTTTCAGCAATACTTTCACGAATACACTTACTCTTTTAAGCTCAGACTGCAAGATCACAACACCTGTAACAGAATACCTCATCATGTCATCAGTTATATCCACCATTCTGCACAGTGCACACTGCTTCGTCCAATTTATTTATCTTATTTCGAGCCACAGCCAGGTTTTCTTGAAGCTCATCCCACTTGACAATACAGTCTTCACATTTATGGGCCTTAGTAGTGCCGGCCTCATCATATAGTCTTGCTTTTTTGTAGGAGAATCAAGAAGAACATTATCAAAATCCTTATAAGCATTTTCGTGTTGGGCTCCATCTTCTTCAACATCCTTCCATTAATGTCGCTCAGAAGATCAAATCTTGTTTTCCTTTGCTTTAGCATTCCATGTTATGTCCCAAATCTGATATCTTCCTATTTTCTTGCAAAACTTGGTGCTTTGTTTATTTTTGACTTTTCTTGCTGCCATATTTGACATCTCCATGCTCGTTCAATTTTCTGTTTGACATTTGGAAAATCCTTCCTTCTATGTCACTTCATCTTTTTGACAAATGTCACTCTTTTATCTTATTTATCTTTGCTTTCACATTTAGAGGTTCAATTCAGTTTAAATGGGTCCAAACATACACTTGACTGACCACACAACATACACATCCATTCACACAACCATATGACATAACATTAACCTTTTAATGTGAGCATGCCATACACCATCCCAAATCACTTTTCACATCACACAATCACTTACCAACATCAAGCAAGACATATAATATCTTGTATCCTGTTGGGTCCCAAAATTGCTGCTCATCTTCCTAGAGCGGAATTCCACTCACAAGGGCTAGGGTTGTCATCAAGCAAGTGAAATTGGTTCATCAAAAAAACAATGTGTTGATGTTATTAGCAGCATCGGGCTGCTTCTTCCAGCGATCTACTTATTTACAATAAATTAAATAATAGCCCCAGGCTATTTAATTTATGAAGTCTCAAGAGGCACGACTTTTTGTAAAGATACTACTATTTGTTAAGCAAACAATAATAATGAAGAGGCACGTTTTTCTATCAAGGCTGACCTTGATTCTAATTTGTGGAGGCGTGAATTTCAAGTGTGCCGACTTCTTTGTTGGAGACGTGTTGCTTTAAGATGGCCGACATGATGCTTTGTAGTGTTGCAACCTCTCCCTCTAAGTTGTATATATATTCAATGGCATATTCATTTGTGCATCATCAGTTAGAGTTCTATTTGTTCGTCCCTTATCAAGTGTGTGCAATTTAAGTTAAGTTCGATATTATTATATCAAGTGAAGTACGAATCATCTAGAGGAGGAAGCGACTTTTGTAGAACTGTATTCTATTAGTGGCTGAGATCCATCAGTGAAATACATTATTGTGTTGCTGTATTTGCATCAGTTTGTGGTGTCTCTTATTGGCCTTCATATTGTTGTACCCAAACCAAATTTTTTGCTTCACTAAGGAATTTTGCTTAATTGAGTCTTAATCTTGTTAAAGTGATGTTAGAAGGTCATTTTTGGGTTTTTCAAATATGGGGCTTGTGTCAGTTTCATGTTAGTCTTTTACTGAGGAAATTCAAGAAAAGTGAAAATCTGAAGGAAAATCATCAAAATTTTCTCTCTGAAGAGGGGAACACATTTTCAAAAGGGCACCCTATCTTTTAGGGGCTTAGATCCTGTTTTTAGGGTTTGTCACCTCCAGCAGGCATTTGTCCGGTATCACGTCAGCTTCGCAACGGGCTATTAAGCTTATCAAACGGACCTGTTTCGTGCAAGTTATGAAAGATATAGTGCAAAACGAGAGGAACGACAGAATTGGCTAACATTGAGAAAAAGAGCAGCTTTTGAGAAAGGCGCCCATCTTTTTGAGGTGTCAAATGAAGGTTTTTGACTAAATGCCACCCAAGATGTTTGTCTCGCATTTGTTCAGGCTTCGCGACGCATCCGTCAGTGGGTGAATCTGAGTTGTCGAAATGTCTGAGCCAGAGGTCAAACATGGGGTCAAATCTTGGTCAAAAGATCAAGGAAAAAGCAAAAGAGCACATTTTCAGAAAGGTGCCTAAGCTTTTGAAGCCTTCAATACCTTCTTTTTGGTGATCTCAAATATTCAGTGTAATGTCCCCTTCTCGAGCATGATCTTTCTAGTTGACCGTTGGCCTATTCCGGAGACCCATAGGCTACTCGGAAGGTGAAATTAGGGTTTCGTGTTTTGGAGGTTGCTATTGCTCGTGAATTGATGATTGAATGACAGATTCTTTCTGGGTTTTCAGAGAGCTTCGCAGTGGTGTGTTTTCTTGGCATTCCGAGCACCTTCAGGAATTTACTATTTTTAGTAAATTCTATTTCTGGCAGTGGTCCTGTCGTCTCGGCATAGTTGGCTTTCCTCTTCAGTTGACTCAGTTGGTTTGTTCAATTTTGGCCTTGGGATGCATTTTCGGAGAGATAAGTTCATTTCATTTAAATAACATTATATTTTAATGTTATATTACCCCCTTGGCCTAATCTCTTAACTTAATGTTGTATTAAAAGGTGGTCTTTAAGGGGTGGCGCCTCATTGAGGTAATTTTATAATTATTAAGGTCAAATTAAAGCTTTAAGTTGGACGCCTATATTGAAGAGATGAATTTCATTAAAGTCAAAATTGAAGCCTTGAAGAAAGTGACGCCTTTTCTTGGAGGGAAAAGAATTAGGGTTTCTTGAAGCTTTTGGAAGGGTCTTCACAAATTATAAAAGGGCATCTTGGGTCTTCACTTGGGTATCTTTTGTCTACAGGAATGTTATGCTGCCGGATTGGCTTTGGGATTGCTTCGAGGAATGTAAGCCTCCTAGCTTGGCATTGCTTCTTGCTTGAGAGATAGCGACTAGTGATGAGGTAGTTGTAGTTTGAGTGATTTGTAGTGAGATTTCTGCATTGTAGTCATTGTGTGGCTTTGTAGTTCAGCTTTATGCATATTAGTGAGATTTTGGAATTGCATATTCTTTACAGCAGATTGTTGTTTTTATTCATAAGTCAAAAAATACAAAAAGAATCATTATGGGTGTTGCATTAATCTCTTTGTCTGTGAGGGGCGACCCTTTTCCCTAAGTTGCAGATTTTTTAGTGAGGTCTTGAATTTTTAAAGGCAAATCGCCCTTCCTTGAGGGCCGTACCATTTGACTTTGCCTTGAAATTCGTGCATAAATAATATGGAGTCTTTTGATTAGTTTTCAGTGCTCTATCTTGGTCGCCTTCATCATTAGGGTATATTGCATTTCGTTTCACATTAATTGGATGAGTTGTGAGAGAGATATGATCATTTTAGTGTGGTGTTAGGTTGCTGGTTTACATTTTAAAGTGCAGATCTGTCTAAATCAGAATCTTCAGTTTGGTATTTGAGTGAAGTAATTGGTCTTATCATTCTTGTTAAGCAAGGAGAATCCTCTTATTTGATGCACGCTAAATTGTTCTAATTCTATGCTCTTGGCAGGCGATTTCTCTTCATATTGTAAGCTGAACAGTAGTACTGTCAGCATTTCTCTAATCTTGCTTATCATGCTTTGTAATGACTACTTTACATTCTGAAGTTGCATTGTATTTCTTTATATCTCCGCCATATGGTCGCCTCATTTCTGTACTGGATTGGGTAGCACATACTTGGTGTTGAGTTTGCTTTCAACACTTGTAGTGGTAGAGATCCTCTGACCATATGTTAGTCCATCTTGGACACATTCTTGGTTAGAGTTACCTTTCAGCACGCTTTGAGATCCTTTGACCATATGTTCGTCCATCTTGGACACATTCTTGGTTAGAGTTACCTTTAGTTGCAATTTGTTTTAATGCACTGACGATCCTCTTGCCATATGACAACCTCTCTCTTGTTGAGATTGAGTGCGCATTCTTGGCAACGAGTTATTTGTAACTGCTGGTTTGATTGAACTCACCCTAACGGATTCTTGTTGTTGAGTTGTAAAATTAAAAAAATTGGCTCAGAATATTTCATTCAGCTTGTCCATGTTACGTCCAGCTATCCGTTGCCTATCTCTGTCAGATCAGAAGATAACCTGTCAGCCTGCAGTCGGAGGTTTAGTGATATTTTGGCCAGTTCTAGAAATGGCTATCTCTGGAGGAAAAAGAACACCTTTTGAAAAAGGCGCCCTCCTTTTTCACTTCTCAGATGATGTTTTCTTGGGACATGTTCCTTTGCAGTTGTTTTGCGGAATGGTTTCAGCTTCACGTTGCACCAATTCGTCAGTTCTGAAAGTTTGTTGAATGCAAGATACGAGGGAATCTGGTTTACCTTCGTAAGATGAAAATGTTGAGAAAATGGTTATCTCTGGGATGAAAAGAGCACCTTTTGAAAAGGGCGCCCTTGTTTTTCAACCCTTAGATGTTGGGATTTGAATAAATGTTGTCTAAGAATTGTTGTGTGGAATGAAGTCAGCTTTGTAGTGAACCAGTTATCCAGTCCTGAAACTTGGTCAATCAGAAGTTATGAAGGATTTGTTTTTCCCTTCATACGAGATGGAGATGAGAAAATTTGACTAAGTCTGAGAAAAAGAGCAGCTTTTGAAAAGGGCGCTTGGATTTTTGACCCTTCAGATCTTAGTTTTATGGTGTTTAGTCTCAAGGTATCTTTTGATCAGTTTTTGTCCTGCTCTACGATGCACCTGTCAGCCAGTCAATCGGTGAAGTCAGTCAGCTAGTGTTAGGGGATGAGCAGAGGTCCCCAAAGAGGTTACAATCCAAATTTTCATCAAAATTGGCTAAGTTTGGAAAATGCCTTAAGGGTCAAAGTTGACTTTTAAAAACAAGTTGACTGGTGCGCCCTAATTAGCGTTTCTAACTTCAGTTCAACTGAACGATTTCTGGGTTGCATGCAGAAGATACTGAAGTTCATTTTGAGTTGCTATTTTTAGAAGTTCAGTTCATCTGCAGTGTGCATGCGTTTGCATGTTCAGTTAACTGAAGAGGATGTTGAGTTCTAATTTGCATGTGTTAACTGTTTGCATGTGCACTTAACTGACTTGCATGCACAAGTTTAACTGATTTGCATGGGCAGTTCAACTAAAGTTAAAAGTGGCGCTCTATTAAAGCATCATTTTCATGCATTTTAAGCTTCAGTTCACAACCAATCACATTCTAGGCATTCATTTTGAAGGCTTAGTTAATTATGCGCCCTAATTTGAGGCTCAGTTAACTGCCAAATTAAGAGGTGCGCTTTGAGTTTGAGAAGATGGACGAATTTTAAATGAATTTTATTTATTTAAAGACAAAAGTCGTTCTTATTTCTTCATTCTTGAGCAAGTCGTATCATTCAGAGCTCAAAACATGGCGATTTCTTCATGCATTTGAGGATTCGAGGTGCTACAGGTGTCAGATTTCACCGTTCTTCGTAGCAACGGATTCAGTTTGTTCAGAAGAAGAATATTCCAGACTTTGTTTTCAGTTTGCATGCAGGTTTCATCAAAACCAAAACAGAGATAGGCGAATTCTACAGAAGCAGAACAAATAAAACCTTCTATCTTATGTCTTATTTCTTCTATTTCTCATCTTAGGTTTCTTCGCATGTCAAAGAAATTCAACATATTTTCAGAATTTGATCATCTAGGTTCGCATATTTCAGCATCAGCAGCAAAACCCATGTCTTAGATTTTTTCGAGAAAATTGCCCTGCAGCCTTCATTCTGAAGCTCTGTGCTTTTTTCCGAAGATTTCTTTGCATGTGGGCCAAAATCACATCTTTTTGAAGATTACATCATCTGGGTTTGTCCAGAATTCCGTTGTGCACAAAACCCATGTTCGAGATTTTTTCAAAAAAAAAATTGCCCCGGGAAGCTCTAGAACCCCTACTTTTTTTGACTGAAAAGTCTCTGCATGCCTAGCTAAAACTCACTTTTTCGAATTTTAATTGATCTGGGTTTACTTAGAATTTGATTCTGCACAAAACCCACGTTTTAGAAAAAATTTCAAAAAACTTTCCCGCAGTGAGCTATTTTTAGCCTTGTCCAGAGCTTTTTCAGCCTCTTCAGAAAGTTGTCAGAATATAGTCGTGTTCATAGTCAACGGGCAAGTTTTTCAGAATGCAATTCACGTAGACTGAATTCAAGACCAAATTGGTCTTAGTTCATGATTTCATCAGAGCAACTGACAATGAAGAGCAAGTGCATCCGAGGGTTGATTCAAACAATTTGACAAGCGTAGACGTGGGGTGGATCATTGGAATTTTGCGTGTGCAGCAAGTTCGTGTGTATTTCTCGCAACCAGAGTGTTTGCGATCAAGCTTCGTGGTTTCATCATGCAACACTTTTTCGTTGAGAAGAATCAAGAAAAGCATCAGAAACATTAAGCTGCAGAAGGAACAAAGATCACTCCATTTACAAAGCCGCCAGAGTTACTAGTCAGTAAAATGCCAATGGATATTTCCAAGATTGTTTGAGTTGCTCGAGATAGCGGCCAGTGATCTGTCAGTTAGAATATGCAGTTAGTTTTGAGGTTAGATTCAAGAGCAACAGTTAACTTGACTTTCAGTCTTGAGTTCACTTGCTGATTTCATACATGCTTATCTCTTGGGATTATCTTCACAGGAGTTAGGGTTAGGGTTTCCAGTTAACTGAAGGTAGTGTCCAGTTAACTTTGCTTTAAATAAGGACGTGCATGCTTGCACATTGTCCATTTAGGTTATATGTACCCGTTAACTGATGGTAGTTTTCCAGTTAACTGTATAGTTTGCTTTATTAGGGTTTAGCAATAAATCTTGCATGCATTGCAAGACTGTAGTTGACTCAAGGTGATTTTAGGGTTCCCTACACCTTTTGATGTCTATAAATAAGAGCTTTGCTCATTTGTACATAACTTTTCGGATAGATACATGCTGTGCCCACCTTGCCTGTAGTATTGCTATTTTGTATCTTTTAAGAAATTTTGCACGAGAGAGAAATATATGCTATTGCCTACCTTGCCTGTAATATTGCTCGTTCTGTATCTATTCATGAGTATTTATTATGATAATGAATTGTTATGCCACTCGGGTTTCATGCAATTATTATGGTGAATGCTTGCCTTAGTTAGATATAGTGGCTAGTTGATCGTAGATTGTATGCGTGTCTCGCCAATGCAATTTATTATCCTAGTTGGCTATCCTTCATGTTATGTGTTCAATAAACTCGTTCAGATTGAGCTGATAGATGTGCCACCTTGCCTTCAAGTTGAGAATCTGTTCTTGGTTATCGTATGATGTGTGTGAATAATAAACTTATTTAGATTGAGCCGATAGTTGTGCCACCTTGCCTTCAAGCTGAGAATCTGTACTTAGTTTATCGTGTATTGTTGTTTCCAATAAGCCTTTTCAGACAAGCAAATAGTTGTGCCACCTTGCCTTCACGTTGTGAGTCCGTACCCGGCTTATCTTCAGATAATCATCCCTGCTCCATTTCCTCATGCTCTGTTTTCTTGAGGAAACTGGATAGATTTAAAGTAGATAGCTTAGTTGTAGTTAATGATTTGCGAAACCAGAAAATCCTTAGCTGCAACGTTCTTGGTTTTCTTAACCTTGTGCCTCTTCCAGCTGAGAACAAAAATATAGGACTTAGATTACTTTTCTTTTCCACGCATTCCAGCACTACGAGGGAGCTTCCCCTCCTAATTTGAAGAGCACTCATTACACAGTGTGCATAGCTGTCCGTACAAACCTGCACTCCAGAGGTGTTAGTTTTTACGCCAACAGTTTTGTGGTGCCCACCGTGGGGCACGAGGCAAGAAAACTTCATGAAATGCTAAACACTTTTATTTCACGGGAATGATACTCTGGCATCCGATTGCATGATCCACACAGAAGCAATGGATGATAACAACAATAATGCTGACAGGCGACGTCCACCCTGATTACCTTGGGGCAATAACATTGGACCTTTGGCTTTTGAGGTAAATCATGAGTTACCTAAAGGGTCAAGGAAGCGTTTTCCTCGGTTTCACGGAGATGGAACTCAACACCTAGAGGAAAAATTTTCTGCGTTCACAACGGCTTGCGCTGTCTTGCACGTAGCACATGAAGACATCGCGGTGCGTCTCTTTGTCGAGACTCTTGTGGGAAATGTTGCTAACTGGTTCAATCACCTGGCGCCAAGCAGTATCACAAGCTGGGCAACTATGAGTGAGAAGTTTTTGGCGAGATTCAAGCCCGTTGAAGACAATCATATGTTGTTCGCCCAGGTCACAAATTCAAAGATGGAGCATAGAGAACACATGAGGGATTTTGTAGCAAGATTTAATTGTCTTGTTACAATAATTTCTTCTACACTCGATCCATCACCGGAGATTCTGATAAGCTGTTTCATAAATGCTCTTCCATCAGAGATAGCCTTCTTTCTCAAGACGGCCAAAGCAACAGAGTTGAAGAGTGCACAAGAACACGCCATTGAGTTGGAGGATAATATGATCACTTCCGACTTGATGAAAATAGATTCTATCAGATCTCTAGTTCAGCAACCGTACCAGCCAAAGAGAGACAATCTTCAGCCACGGTTGCCAACATCTCCATTAAGACCAATGATTGAAGTTGCACACAGTGCAGTATTTTGTCCTTTCCACGACGATGATGCACATTCTGGATCCACATGTTCAGACTCAAGAGAACCTGAGAATGATCCAAATCATGGGATACACTGAAGTTGCTCCCAGTTCTAGTTTTGTACCAACACCAAGTTCGAAGGTTGTTTTACCATAGACGGACAACTTCGATGGCGACTCCGCAGCGGGATACTTTCATGAAGAACCCGTAAATCAAGAAGAAGAAGAAGAATACCGTCAATACACTCCTTTGTTTGCACATGTTCAACACTTCAAAGCACAGAAAGAAGAAGAAGAAAGGCGGAGATCAAACGAAGAGGGTGAAGAAGTGCCTCTCACTTCTAATCCCATATCTTCTCATGAGATTACTATGCCAGTTGTTCAAGAGACGTCTTCAACAAATTTTGACATTGTAGCTTCCATGATAAAGACCAAGTTACAAATCTCGCAACTGGAATATCTTCAGGATCATCCAGAAAAATTAGATCAGATTCTCAAGGTTGCAAAGAAGCAGGTTATGCTCAAGTCA
>VDFB02382262.1:0-41731 GCA_007258455.2 Sequoia sempervirens
AGTTTATGCTATGTGCCTCAAAGAACAATTTTTGTGGTTTCAACTGATGAGAATTTCTAGAAATCAGGATCCTATTCTTCACAATGCTAAAGAGTTTTATGATGCATATCAGGCAGCCCCTAATTGGCTCAGAAATTCTTTGTGTGAATTTTACCTTCATGGCTTCTTAATTCCATTTGAAACAGAGTGGAATCCTCTTCTGTATATTGGCGATATCCATTTGAGATCACTTATGTCTTGGGCAACAAATGAAGCAAATTATGGCTGGCAATGTGAAACCTATGAAGAAGCTGAAAGGAATGAGCCTGTTCCATTGCATTCTGAGAGTTCAGACCCCCGCACAATGTTGAAAACCTGGCTTACTTTGGCATATGGTTTTAATAATGATACAGCCAGAGTGAAAATATTTGATCTCAGGAGACAGGTATATGATGAATTTCAGGAACAATCATACTCGTTTTGGAGACTGTCATACTCCAGAGTTGAAAAGAGGTGGGAAAGATTAACTGTTGGGTTAAGAAAGTCTGAACCTCACAGTCCACTAAATTTTACAGCAGCTCTTAAATGGTCAAGCAAATACATACAGCTAGGACTCCAAAAGAGGTTTGAATTGTGGTTGCCATTAACATTTAGACCTCCTGTGCTAATGTGGCCCCTTTATTCCTATCAGGCTACAAAACTTAATGATGACTTAGAAGCCCATAGGTATGAAGGATGGCAGAGTTATAGAGGCTTTTGTTACAAATTTGGAGTTCCATTTCAGGGTCATTCCTCAGCCACTGATTTCAGAGAGACCACCAGGAAGTTTAATGCTGGAGGACTAGCATTGGGTTAAGTAGGGGGCAAAATGATGAGCCCAAAATATGCTCATCATCTGGATATCATGGTGTACTTTTAATACCTTTACTTTTGTTGATTATGGTTGTTTAACTCTCTTGAAACCTTTTTATTGGGGGATATCCTGTAGCAATACACTTTCATGTTCCTGTAGCCGATTATGTTGACATGTCTGTATTTATTACCCTGTTGACTTCCCAAATGACTGGTATAGCGCATGTAATTTTTGAATGATGAAATAGATTTAAATATGTGATTAATGAATGGATATTGTGTATGTGCCATGTGCCTTTTCTTTCGTATCTGTTACCTTGTGTTTCGCAGGTTGTTGAAGAAAGTATGATCGAGTCAAGCGTAGCCAATCTCGGCCTTGCAGTAAAGTCCATTTCCTGCACGACTTCGAGGAAGCTCTGGCGAAGACTCTTTGACCGAAACCGTTGGGAAGGATTTTAAATGCCATTTAATCTGGAAAGAGTGGAGTGCTAGATTCTCTTTGGATCGGGTTGAACGGATAACTCATTTATGAAGTATGTTCCTCGATTTCGGGATATATTTCATATCCACGTCTTTCTTTGTTAGTTAGTTAGTTAGTTGTTCTCCTGTTTTAAAAATAAGTGTTCCTCCTGTGCGGGCAAACAAAACAAAATAGATTAGAGAAGGAGATAGATAGATAGATAGAGAAGCAGATTATGTAAGAGTTAAAGATATAATATGAATCAAGGTTTTTGTTAGTTTTCAGAAACAGAACAGTCAATGTAAATGATTTCACATTATGAATAAAAGTTGATGGAGTTCTGAGCACAATCTTTTGTGTCAATTAGTTGATGCTTGCTAAGGGGGCCCACTTAGTAAGTATCTGTAGGAGCGTAGTTGTTTATCTTTTGTTAATTCAAGTTAGGTTTCATTTTAGAAGTTTCAGCACAAGCTTAGTCTTATATTGTTCCTGTAGCATCGGGAATCCATCCCTGTGTTTGTTCCTGCAGCATAAGGCCAGTTTATAGTTTGTCCTTCAACCGTAGCTATTACGATTCCCGCTTTGGTTAGTCTATGATTGAGTTAAGAGAACTTTACGTTATTGCATAGATAGAAATTTCTTTCCAAGTGTTTACTTTTCAGTAGATTATGACTGAAACCGGTTCTTAGTGCATATATTGTGCCGCTCCATTTAAAGTTTACGTTCCCTGGTCTGACAAGTAAATGAACGTCCATGCCCGGTATTAGTCCTGTGGAATGTCAATTCCTAGGATAGGTTTTCTTTGTGATTTTTATATGCTGGAAATGGGCTTATATCCATATATCCCCCATAGATTAATTTTTTTTTTTAGAGATAGCCGGAGATATAGCGACCAAGTTAAGAGATAAACGGGGCGTGACCACCCTAATCTTGCACAAAGCCACTGCCAGCATTGTTGTGCATAAGGACAACCCAGAAGTAGATGATTGGATGACTCTTCCGCCTGTTCGCATAACATGCATCTTGAAGGACCTTGAAAACCAAGGCGGGTAAACCTGTCTGCTGTTAGAATTTGGTCTTGCATAGCTTCCCAAATGAAGGTCCTTGCCTTAGGGAGGCAATCATTGCTCAACATAGGTGAAGAGCAAGTCCTCTACTTGTCTCCCTGCGCTCCTTATGTAATGCTTTGTAGCCATCTCTTGCATTGTAACTACCTGTCTTTGAGCCCACCCATACTAGAGTGTTTACTCCATTACGTATTCTCAAAGACCTGCCTTGTAAAGCTTCTAGCAGACATGCCACTTCTCTTTGGGGTAGGTATAGGTTTGTGAAATCTTTCCATTTCCACTCCATGACTGAGTTTCTTACTTCTACTGTTATGTAGTCCTTAACATAGATACCCCAAGTCTCCTTTAATTTTCTTTTGACTGTTGCCACTTCTATGAGGTTGTCAAGGCTCGGAGCACCTGCCCACAAGTCTTCCCAAAAGAGTGCTTTGTTTCCATCATCTATATCCCAAGTTAGATAGTCACAAACCACCTTTTTGCATTGTTGCATAAAGTTCCAGATACGAGAGCCTTTAGGGGGGTTAGCTGTGGTTAATATATTCCCATCTAATTCGTCCTTTAAGTACTTTTGATGGAGGATCTTTTCCCACTTATTCTGAGGTTCCTTATGCATACGCCAGACCAGTTTTTCCCTCAGGGCCTTGGTTTGCAATTCCAAATGCTTGAATCTGAGCCCTCCATCCTCCTTACCCTTGCAGAGTTTTTCCCAAGAAATTAGAGCTATCTTCCTTTTCTCAGCATTCCCTTGCCAAAAAAACTGCCTATAGATCTTGGTGAGATTCAATACACAGCCACTTGGAATACACATTATAGACATGAGGTATATTGGAAGAGCTGATAATACAAATTTTATTAGTGTAATTCTTCCAGCCCATGTTAACCACTTGGCCTTCCATGCGTTCACCTTGGCATTGGTTTTCAACTGAAGGGGATCCCATAGTCTAGTTGACCTTGTTCCTTTTGCCAAAGGGACCCCTAAATATGTGCATGGTAGTTTTCCTTTTTTGAAGTTTAGGATCCTCATGATTTCCTTTTCTTTTTGGACAATTGTGTTGAAAAAGAAAACTTCAAACTTATTCTCATTCACTTTTTTCCCAAATGCCTTAGCATATTTCCTCATAATACCGTTCAAATGTATTTCCTCTCTCCTCTTGCCGCACCCAATAGGGTTGTATCATCAGCAAATTGTTGATGAGTTACTGGCTGAGTGTCACTGGTTACTGTGATTCCTTCAATTTGGGTAGAACTAAGAGCATGTAGTATGGTTCGTCCTAAAGCTTCAGCCATTAGGATGTATAGGAAAGGAGAGATAGGGTCCCCTTGACGTAACCCCCGAGAGATTTCAAAAAACCTCTCAGGTGTACCATTAACTAATACTGAAAACTTGGGAGTTGAAATGCAAGTATATATCCAATTCAACCACCTTTTGTTAAAGCCAAAGGCTTCCAGTACTTTGATCAAGAACCTCCAATCAACTGTGTCATAGGATTTTTGAATATCCAGTTTGATTATCATACTGGCTTGCTTGTTCTGCTAAATAGAGTGTATTGCTTCCTGTGCTAGGATTGCTCTGTCCAAGATTGATCTACCTGGAACAAAGCTCGTTTGTTCTTCTGCCACTAATGATGGGAGGATCAATTTTAATCTATTTTCCATGGCCTTGGTCATAACTTTGTAAATTGTATTGCATAAAGCGATTGGCCTATAATCATCTAGTGATTCTAATGCTTCTTTCTTAGGGATGAGAGTTATGAATGTATTATTGACTTCTTTGAGTAAGTTTCCTGAATTTCATGAAGCTTCTATTGCATTTGCTAGTTCATCCCCCAATAGATACCAAAATTTTTGAAAGAAGATTGTTGGTAGGCCATCTGGACCTGGGGATTTTTCAGGGTGCAATTGGAAAAGAGCATTCTTAATTTCTTCCCTGGTGAATTTGGCATTTAACATCTTCTTTTGTTCTTCTGTCACCAGTTTGGGGATGTTTCTTAGCATCTCTTCTTGTTGTTGTAGAGCTGAACCATCAAAATTGTTTAGAAGATTGGTGAAGTAATTGACTATTTCTACCGCCAACTCCTTAGGCTCCTCTATCCTCTGCCCATCATCCTGTTTTAGACTAGTTATCCTATTCACACTCCTGCACTGCCTAGTACTATTATGAAAGAATTTTGTATTCTTATCTCCCTCTTTTAGCCACACCTCTCAGGATTTTTGTCTCCAAAATATCTCCTCTTTGGCTAATACCTCTTCATACTTTCCTAGGAGCTCTTTTTCTTTTAAAAAACTATATTGATTCATTCCATTGTGGATGATATCCTCTTCAACTTTGTTGAGTTCTTCTTCAATGTTTTCCTTTGACTCAAATATGTTCTTGAAACAATTCCAGTTCCAATCTTTAATCTTTCGTTTTAGCTCCTTTAGCTTGGTTATAAAACAATGCATCTTCGAACCAGTAACTTGAAATTCTGCCCACCATTTCTCCACTAGGCCTGAGAAGTTTGGATCTTTGAACCACATATTCTCAAATTTGAACAGGGAATGGGCAGGACTCTTATCTTCTTGTATGTCCAGCTGGATGGGAAGGTGATCTAAACCAGCGTAGGGGGAAATTGTCGCTTCAAAGAGAAATGGGAAGTTGTCTAAGCTCCCCCAGAATAAAAACCTATCCAATTTCTCTACAATCATACATGGACCTATCCTTCTGTTCATCCAAGTAAAGGTCCCATTTCTGAAATCTATGTTTAGTAGTTGATTCCGAATAATCCAATCTCGGAAATCCTTTTGTAACTGATTTTCCCCATGTATTCCTCCAAATTTTTCTGAGTCCTCCAATATCGCATTGAAGTCCCCAGCCACCAAAAAGCATTTTCCTTGCATAGACTACAAAAACAACTCTAACTCCTACCATAGATTTCGCTTTCTGATTACTGAATTAGGCCCGTAGACGTTTATGAGTCCGAACTTTATTTTTGAGTGAATACTGTGAACCCAATAGCTTTGCCAGCATGGGTTTTCTACAATCATCTCGATCTTCACTGAATTTGGTTTCCAAAGGGTGGCAATGCCTCTGAAGGCCCCACTAGCTTGGACCCCTGAAACATTCCATCTTGGCACTTTCTTCTTGAATCTTTCCATATCCTATTTACTCATTTTTTACTCTTGTATCAAAATTATGTTTGCATTGGTCAAAGAGAGTCTTCTTTTGACCAAACGCTATTTTTTAGGGGCATTTAAGCCCCTAACATTCTAGGATAATAACTTCATGATGACCTGGGAAGGGGGGCCCCCTTCCCTAACCTCAGCAACATGGTTAATTTTTTTTGACTTTCAGCATCTCCTGCCATGGCTCTAAGCTCCTGCAGTGATTTCCTCTTCCTTGACTTATGATTTCCACAATCTGGCTTTGATTTATTGGATGCCACTTGTTTGATCCCAAGGATACCTGAAGCTTGATCTTCCTCCTGATCTTCTTCCATTTCTGCTACTTCCTTTAATAGAAGTCATTGTTCAGCCGAAGACAATGCATCATTAACAGTGTCCTCGTCATCACATTCTAAGTTAAGCTCAAGGGATTCCAAATCTTCTGACTCTCCTTCACCCATGGTTAAAGCCAAAAGACCTTCGTTTATTCCTTCCTCTACTCTAGGTTGTTCATTTCCCCAGCAAGGGATTGCTTTAGACTCATTTTTCTGCTTCTTGGATGGGGCTCTGGTGAAATCTTGGGGGATTTCTTCGGCCATTTCATTCCTAGGGGAAACTTTTCTTGGAGTTTGTGGTGTTTGATGGGACTTGTCATTGTCTCCTCTTAGGACATCTAACCCCTACTCTTGATTATTGAGGACCCTCGCTACCAATCCTTTCACAGGTTCCATTATTGGAAATGCTTCTATGTTTTGTGGAACTTCTGAAGACCCTTCCGTCCTCAAGTCCTGACCCTGGGCGACAACCCCATATGCCATTCTTGGTTGTACTATTTTCCTAAGGGGTCTTTATCCTGCCCATCCTTCATTGAAAGTTTGTTCAATGGTTTTTCCTGCCCCAACTGAACAGCTAGCTACGAATCCGCTACTCAATACACATTTGCCCCCTTTCCTGTCTACTGTTATTTTCTAGATCCATCCTCCATTTTCTGTGACGATCTTCAAATTATCCAGATATCTGTAGTTTGTATTTAAGTCCACTAGCAATTTGATTCTATCTGATTTCTTCATAAAAAATTCCTCCTCAAATCCAATCAAAGATCCTATAGCTTCCCCAATCTTGCTAAGTGTTTCTTCGCTCCAATATTCTATCAGTAAATTATCCAGGCTGACCCAATGTGGAAAGGCATTTGGCTTGTGTGTTTTAGGATTAAAATTTGGAATCCAGTCTGTTTTATAGAAACATAAACCGTTATAGAATATGGGTTCCCCATGCAGAATTTTGTGTTTGATGCATTTTTCAAAACATTCTAAGAGAAAGTATTCATCCGATAGAGCAGTGGCTCTTACCTGGCCTTCAAAATGCATTGTGAACCATTCCTTGAGTTCTTGTGTTGAAGCGCCTTCTCTGGACCATTTAACGAATAACCCCAACTCCTTAAGGTAGTCTCGTCGAGGCTGTAAATAGCTATTCAAGATATGCATGATTTTACTTCTCTTGTTAGATGGCGAAAAGGGTTTTGAGTCCTGGAATTTTTCCTTCGGCACCCAAGCTCTTTTCCGTTGAAGATACCATTTTTTCCATTGGGATGGTGATGGTAATTTTGGGAAGCCCGGGCTCCGTTGTTTCTGGCCTGAGAGAAATTAGGGGGTCTGCCATTCCTTTTTTTCCCTAGCCATCCATTTCATTGTCTTTGGTGATTTTGAGGTTGTGGATTTTGTCTATTCCCACCACTCGTATTGCGATCATTATGCCCTCTGCCTCTGTATCTTTGGAAATCAACTTCCTGCCTTCCTAATTTGTCTCGACCAAGATTGACTCTACCTCGCTTTCCTTCCCTCCAATCGCCATTTTGTGGAAACCCTAATCCATTGTCTATCCATTGTCCTCTTTCAAAGACCCCCTGTGGATTATGGAGATCTTCGCACCCTAGATTAGTAACCTCGCGCAAAGCCTCTACGAGCTCCTTGTCCGTTGTATCCGCCCAAACTCCATGACTTTGCTTTGCTCCAGACCTCTGCCTTAGCTAGGGATCCCATTTTTCTTTAGGGGTGTCCAGGGTGTCATGTCATTTCTTTGCAGGTCTACTCGCCCTCTCCGGTGGCTCACCCTGTGGTCGGTATTCTGGATGATATTTGTCAACCCATTGTCCGTCTTCGAATACTCACTGTGGGGTATGATCCAGGTCCTTCTTTGCCTTGCTTTCCTTTGTTACTTCATCCCCCCAGCTTAACCTTGTAGGCGCAGCTCCGTTCTTCATCACTTCATCCTTCTTCGGCTCCACATATGTCCTTGACCCTGCTCTGCTCATTTTCGACTGAAAAATCCCATATTTTTAACCATATGATGTCTATTTTTTATAACTCACAAGTTTTGTCATCATTTTCCTTTATATTTTTTGATGTAAGGAAATTAAAACTTTGATGTCTAAAAACTAATCCTTATAACTTCTTAATTTATGGTTAATTAGAAAACTAGATAAATTTTACCTATCATATTAATAAGATCATAAACTCTTATGAATCTAAATTAAGTATTAACAAGAACAATATTTATTTAAATTAATTTTTTATTAAATTAAAAACATTTGAATAAATCTTTTAATTCAATTCAACTATTATAAATATGACTCAATATTATATCATTAATTTATTGATTTTTAATTATAATATTATTTCACTTCAATATTTTTTAATTAACCAGTAGCCCTTTATTATAAACTTTAGAACCTCATAAATATGTTGTCTCAAAAAATTTCTTTTTTTTTATTGAACAAAGCAAAAAAAATTACAAGGAAAAAGCTACCAGCAGTAGCTGTAAAACATGACTAGCCAAAATGCCAGACAAACAGTACAAAATTTACCAATGACGTATGCCAAATGAACCATACAATATCTACATGAGCCAATGACATTCACTGAGGCAGTACAAAAAATCAACCTCATAAATATGTTGTCTCAAACTTCTTGTTCCGTAAATATTGTCCCAAACTTTAAAATATATCTTATTTGGCTTCAATATTTTTTAATTAACCAAGGCATCTTGATGCTGCCCTTAACTATTTTATTAGTGGGTCCATAGCATGTCAGTGTGGGGTAATTGTCAGACCTGTAATTTAGTAAATATTAAACTTGTTGTAATGTCAGTTTAGTAAATATTAAACTTGTCGTAATTGTCAGTTTATAGTATTCTACGGTGTACAGAATGGATGGACCGTGACAGCACTGACAGGCATCTAGGGTGCAAATTGTGGCCTCCATAGCCAGTGCCATTGTTTAGATCGTTTATAAACCCGTACATAGACGGAAAGGAATCGCCACTATCAGAAAGTAATCGCCACTGTTAGAAAGTAATCGTTCGTATTAAATAGATCTTACGGCAGGTGGGGTAAGAACCAGTCGTCACCCTTTCCATTTCCCAGTTGTATTTCATTTTTACGTTCATTCTTTGATCTCAATCCAGTCCTTAGGCCATTTCAATACACCGACATATGGGACAGGATCAACTAAAATCATTTACAATAAGTTTTTTTGCTTTTGGATTCGATTGTGTTCTAATTTTTTCATCAACGTTTCGGATCACACTCCGTGATCCATCATCAGGATAGAGAGCTGAAAAAGGATCAACATTTTCTCATCCTTTTTCAGCTCTCTATCCTGATGATGGATCATGGAGTGTGATCCGAAACGTTGATGAAAAAATTAGAACACAATCGAATCCAGAAACAAAAAAACTAATTTCATATGGATTGTGGAAATCTTATTGCATTCATTTACAATTTTTTGTACAGCCACCAAACATTAAAAAAATTCTACTTTTGTCAGATACATAGAATATCAGGACCTTTATTCAAATACATCCCGTCATTTTGAGTAGTTTTGTAGTAGCTTATTCCTTGACCACCATTACATGCTTACAGACAGAACATGGCGCAGAATCCCAACGCAACAAAAGAGACTTTAAATATAATTATAAAATAAGAGTACGGAAAAGCTAAGCTAAGAACCATTTTGAGCCTTCTTAATACATAGGCCCTATCTTACATATGCACACATAAATTTAAACAAAACATTAACTTACGCATGAATAGCTTTCTAATTTTTTAATTATAGTGTATATTTGAATTTTTTAATTATTATATTATGTAATTTGAATTTTTAATAAGTATAATATATAATTTGATTGTAAATTGTTTTATTATATAGTTTATTTTTTAATTAATCTAATGTATAATTCGATTTTTTAATTCTTATATAATTTGATTTTATTTATTATTATATATAATTTTTATTTTTTAATAATGAAATGGTTATAAATATGATTTAAAATTTTGATTGTAAATAGAGAGTCAATTAATATAGAATTACATAGAATAATTAAAATTTATAATTAATAATATTTTAATTTTATATAGTAAAAAATAGATCAAAATTTCAAAGTAAGTTATTCAATTTCATCATAGAAGACAATTGAAATATTTACAAGAATACGCACATCCTATATTGATAATTTGGGTCTCACTCCAAATAGACCAGATGGACTAGCTCATCATTGCATTTTTTATATTGATTTTATTTATATCGTTAATAATTTTTTAAATTGATTTTATTTATATCATTAACAATTTTTTAAATTGGCTTTTTTTAATTATTATATGAAATGTGGATTATATTTTAATAATTAAAAAAATAAAATTAATTTAATTATATCTATTATTATATATTATATTTTAAAATAAAACTATTAATTACATAAAATGATTAAAATAGTTTTATATATTACAAAAATAGATAAAAATTTATCTTAATTGACTTTCTACACTTCTTTGGCATGCCTATTGCACACTAAGGTGCAATTGCTAGTATATATATATAGTTATAGTTATAGTTATAGTTGCATATATTCTTACAAGTATTAGAATATGTGATATAACATAAGTAAATATATAAATATATTAAGATTAAAATCTAAAATTGTAAATAAGTGTAGTTTTTGGTATGCATAGTTGTATATTTATATATACAATTGCATACTTACATATACAATTTTATATTCCTATATGTAATTGTAATATAAAACTATATAAATATATACACTTATATAAACACATTTGCATAGATAATTGTTATAATTAAAACATGTGAAAGTTATAATATAAATATAATTGTGTACATGAAAATTGGAGTATACAAGAACAAGCTAAACAACATATCCTATCCTACCCAAAATACATGCAACACTCAAGATAAAGCATAGGGATTGATAAAACACTGATGAATAAAAATAAAATCTCACCAATATCAACCTTTCATGGTGGTTGTGCTCAAGGATTATGGGTTTGGTGATATGTAAGTGCCTTCACCAATAGCATAAGGTTACATATGAGAATGAGATATATGATAATGGCTTGGGTTGAGACTCATTTATAAGATTTTGGCTAGAGGATTGCATGACTAGGATAAATAATAGAGATGAAGGGCTCAAATTGGTCGAGACCCTCAAAGGGATGGGAGGAAGATAATTATCCTTATTTTTTTGGTAGATAGAGAGGGGTCTAAGACTAAAGGGGAATCTACGATAGAGGATTCTCTTGGGAGGAGTGGATGGTGAGGATGGAAAGGGTAGTTGGGAGTATCCTAGGGGAATGGACAAGCTCTTTGACCCATGTGACATGGTACCAAAGTCATGCCACATGTACAAAGGCCATACCTTGGTACACATTTGGAATTGAGCATGATTTGAAGAGGCTTGACTAGGATTAGAAATGTGCAAGTGAGAGGTTACTAAATTAACTAATTTTAACTCACTAATGGAAAGTGAATGAAAAAATGAGAGTAAATAAATAACTATTTATTTAATTTTTGGAAAGGGGATAAAAAATTTAGGTAAATAAATATTTATATAAGATGGATATTAGAAAAATAATGATTATGTGATTTTAGGTTAGGAATGAGATAAGGTGAATAGCGATGAATAGTGACTTTATTAATTAAATCACAATATTTTATTTAATTAATAAGTGGATGAAAATTGGATAAGTAAAATTTATTCAATCAATTATAGAAAAAATGGTTGAGCAATTAATTGAAATGATGATGTGTCAATTTTAGATGTTTACAATAATCATTATAAATATTCAAGTATAAATATTTAAATTGTAAAGAAAATATTTTTTGGTATATACAATTGTATATAAGTATAAATAGGTATCATTATACATTTGCATAGATCTTCAAAGACAATAAAATATGTGAAAAAACTAACAAAATAATATAGAAACTATAAATACAACAATTATAAAATACTAAGGGTACATTTTTAAAATGAAAATGTGTGTAGTTTCTCACATTTTATAAAAATGATCGAGAAAAATATTAATTGGTTGACTATTGAAAGTTTGTGTAGGTAGGTTAATTAAATGATAGATGCCAATGTAAATGAGAGCATGGAAGGATAAATGTGGACTTGAAGGCCGAAATAGAGATGTATATTTAATTATATCTTAGGAATTATTGTGTGGTCATGTGGATGTCTAACTTAAATCTATTTGACTTTTGTATCTTATCAAAAGGGTGGATTTTGTAATATGTGTAAATGCAATTTATTGAAAAATTATGTTTTATTTTCAAAAACTAATTTGTATAAATGGTCTTCTACTCCAATCATATTATCTTTTATTTTGTATACTTTGAAAAATCGTTGGGGGGGTGGATGGGGGGAAGGGGGGAATTCTAATTACCAACCGATGAAGGAAGGGATCCATCTCAATTATCCTTATATGCCCCTCACCACCCCCAAGATTGGAAAATGGGGGTCAATCTCGTATTGCCACCTATTCCCTTCTTGATTAGTACTGCTATAATTCTCGGGTGGGAGGGAACTATAAGGTGACATCGATCTAGTTACACACATATAAGTCTATTATGAAATTTTTGTTAGTATACATTTTTTCAACTACTATTCAATTCTTTTGATATAAATCTATATGATAATCTTTTAGTCAACTTTTTGTGCCTTCAAACATTATTTTTTCTTAACAATTAAAAAAACTAAAAAACTACAATATGCAATATTATACCAACCTTAATGTATCTACATCTTTAAAATCTTCTTCCCGATAGTCAAAAAAAATCTTTTAGATTAATTTTATAATATTTTTTAACATCTAACTACAAAACTAAATTCAAAAGTACATGTGGAAATAATCTCTCGACAATTATTATTGCAAGAGAGAATATAAAAATTAATTGGATGTACAAAACCTTGTCGTATCATGCAAGGAATAAGTCGTCGTGTCAAGTAATGATTTATCCAAGAATTTACTGTAAATAATCGCAACACGTATTGAAACGTCCCCGTCTTCCTTTTGACCAAGGCAAGAAAATTTAAATATTTATGCGTTGGAGGTAGGTAAGCTATTCTCTTTGGTGTGTTTTCCAATATATAATAGAATGTGTTTAAATAATTAGGATGATTTTACATTTATGATTCTCAATGAAATGGGTGTTATGGATTGGTGTCCAGCTGTCTCTAGGTTTTGATTGATTTAGTATAAAAGTTGATAATTTTTTAAATTGTTTATTCATTTGATTACTTTTTAGTTTCTTTTTTATTGAATGCCTTTAAAGTTGTGCAAATGGTGACATATTTAAAGTTTCTTTATTGAATACCTATCAAAGTTGTACAAATGGTGATATATACAAATATATTTATATGTACAAATATTATTTTATAAAAAGATGGATAATTTAAGTATATGTAAATTCAGTCTTCATTATTTGGAAAAATAGATAACAAATTTTTATTTTGTTGATTCAAATTGTGTGAAAACAAGAATGCATTTGGAATAAAATGTAGAAGACAATGACCAATTTCATTCACAAACAAGTACAAGTATTATATAAATAAAATAAGGAATCTACAACACTATTGCAACTCATTAGAACCATAAGGTAGACAAAGACATAATTAGACATTTTCTCGTGTTATAGACATAATTATACAACTACCTATTTTGTCTAAAATTTAAATTAATGAAACATTATGCTTATTTTATTTGAGTTTGTCACAACTTAGTATTATTAACCTACTTCCCACGATGTGGATTTAAAAACATAATATTTGCATATGAATCATGTATATGACAAGTAAATAAAAGTATTACAATTTTAAAATCAAATGATCAAATGTTTTTAGTTTTGGAACACAAAAACACATAATTAAACAACCTTTTCACAACATATCATAGTGCCATTGTTTATTTTCTTTTCAATTTGATTAAAAAGAGACAATGCACTTGACTAAAATCACATCATAGTTACATCATCAACATGCAAAATAAAACATAATAATTGCAAAACAACTTAATTGCTTGTGTACATATCAATTTCAATGTTACAAGATGTCCCAAAAATATAATAAATGGATATAAAAAATCCTCATTATGTCTACGAGCCATAAATGCCTACACATTAGTTATAAGTTATTCGCATTTATATACATATCCTTATAAGACAAATGAATATGTTGAATTCACCAAGAGTACTAAATCATGAAAAAAAAAATCCTCTACCAATATACCCAATATGAGTCTACAATGCCACAAAAGAGGAGAGAGATCATCATGTGAGTATTCTTCCTCCAACCACAAAGCTATATATGCTCCCTCATATGCAATCAAAATTGGTGGAACCCTACCCTTTACAAGAAATATTGCATAAGAATACTACATATGTAGAAGAGAGGTATTAGATGAAGGATTCTAATAATCGACACACATAATGATACCTTGGCCAACCTTTCATAGGAAAGACACAATACAACTATGACCACTTCTCCATAATTATAATAGCTTACACTATATAGCTATGAACATTAATAAAAAATTTAGGCATTTTTCAACTAACATGAAGTGCAATACACTTGTACACTAATGTACAATACATTTGTATGATACCTATACATTACAATTGTACCATGGATAGTATCATGACCCATCCACTATCTAGATATGTTGGAGGATTCCTAAATATTGACTTAAATAATTCTACTAGATCCCACTAAGTATATTACTTCATCTACTTCATGTGTGTTGTTAAAAACGCAAGAGGGTGGAATCCTCTTAAATATCACTTCTCTTCTCGATTTCTAGAGAGTTCGTATCTTGAGTTACTAATGTAGCATATAAAACTTTACTTACATACAATATATTGACTTAGATAAATAGTTATAAATGAACTTGATAAATCAATAGTTTTTAACTGTGTATCAAACCAATAGTTAATAATGATATGCATTCAAGGTTCTTGTAAACCCCCTTAATAGTTTTGATAGTGTTGTTACTTATAATGATTAGAAAAGAGGGATTAAATCCATTGTCCATGATCCAACTGACCAAGTATCCTCACAAAATCAATACCATGACATATTTATTGTGGAGCAATGCAAATAACCCTAAGTTAAGTGCAATCCTTGTTTTAACTGTATTTATGAATGAATCAATCTTGATGTATACATATCTAGCCATATGACATCATCTATGAATCTCTCCCATAATTATAATTAAGTTTTTAAGAAACCCTCAAAATAAAATTCTCCAAGTTCCTACATCAACACAAGCATTATCATAATAATATAATTCATGATCTTTGGATCAATTTCCACTATGTTTGAGCACATATATTTATGAAAAAGAAGCACAAGTGTCTCTTTTGGAAAGCACATGCTAACATGATGTCTCCAGGTACTTCAAAATGGCCACTAAATCATATGTTCACACTCTAATATGCTCCCAAGTCATAATATTATTATTTTATAAACCTTGAGTGATAATTAAATAATAAGAGGTTTAAATATATGATTATGCTTATAGGAGGATACATAGTTGTGCTATGGATTCATAGATAAGGTAAGCTCAAGGTTTACAATATTGGCATGAACAATGATTTCACAATTTTATCATACACTATCAACAATAATAAAATCATATTATCATCTTTCTACACATTGTTGATGATAGAAATATTATCACCTTACTCATCCACACAAGAGCATAACTATACATATCCTCATAGTTTTAATTCTATTGAATAAAGTAATTGGGTATTCTCCTCCTAATCCATGTAACGCCCTGCCAAAGAACCCCAGAGGACAACTCATCTAACTATAATAATGGTACAAAAAAAATTTAAGTGCAATAACAAGAATTGTAAATCATATCTAAACATAAGATGAAAGCTAAACTATGTCCTCTAAGGTTCAATGATTGCATTAGGAACAAACCTACTTAACAAGATCTAAATATACATCATCGATTAACTAACAACAAGAGTTCATTTAAATCCATTGCATTAAATGAATAAGCAACACACATTTTGTACATAACATCAAATAAATAATCATCAAGGATCATATAATAAAAACCAATTAATACATATATAGTTTCCCTCAAATAATGGTACATCATTACATTGTCACAAGATTGCATCAATGCTTCCCTAAAAACAACAGGAAGAATACATCAAGGTTACATTACATGATACAAATGATAAATGGGTTCATTACATGACATAAGCAACTGCCTCTCGAATTGGTACAAGATTCATAATTTGCTACATAAGGTACATCCTCCACACTCGTGAAAACATTAAGGGAAACCCAATGGAGGAAAAGGCACAATCCACCTTACCATGTGGAACTCTAAGGTCCACCCCCCATGCTAGGAGATAGCAATAAGGTCCCACCATAAAATAGTTAAGAAGATAGAAGGCTTAACACAAAAGGATAAATCATGGTTCCAACACAACACAGTACAACATAAAATCATATAACAGAGACACCGCTTACAACATTGACTTCACTTCTAGAGGCACACAAGCAACAAAAGGAGAACTAAAAACTATGGAATGCTAGATTACATTAGGGAAGAGTGTTATCGCATGGTCCTAGTATGGGTTGTTCGGCATTCCTCTCACTAGGACCCAACCCCCATCTATGGTTGTCCAACATACCCTTCACTAGGTCTCGAACCCATAGGGTAACACATGTGAAACCAAAAATCCTTTTGTGAGGAAAAGGAAGTTGATCTTGCCAACCAGACCTTCTCACCCTATCCTTAGCCTAAACAAGCACTACATGCATGGGCAGGGAATCCATTATCTTGCTTATGTGAAAATTACCCATCTCCCAAGTTCATTATTTAGGTTATCATTGAATTAATAACTCTCCAATGGGTTGTCCAGGTCACCACTTTGGGATTTGGCCTCCATTGAGAGCGACTCCCCCTATTTGCAACTAAAAGACTCAATACATCAAACAGGGTAAAGCCATCTTGCACAAATTACCAAACCACATGAACAAAGACAAAGAGCAAGGCATGAACCATCTTGCACACAAACCCCAACCTTAACAATGAATAAGTAGTGCAAGGATAAAACCCCTCTTAAACAAAATTCAAGTATAAAATCAATCTATTTCAAAATAGAATAATCACAAAACTCATCATGCAAAAAAACTCCCTCTATCCTCTAGAAGCAAACCTTAACAACTTACACATAGAATCCCATTAAGATCAATGATCCAAAATTATCCAAATTCCACTATCAAATACATCATTCAAAACAAGCACACAAATACACCAAGCAATCATGGACAACTCCATATACAAACACCACATCCACATTTATAATGCTCATTTTCAGTTAATCCATATTTCAATTAAGAGGTTATTTATCTATATAAGAAATAAATCAAATCTTTCCAATTAATCAGGTTTAACTAAATCAATTGACCTATTCACTTACTGAATTTGCTTATCAACATATTCAATCATTTACTTTTACAGAATTATTTCTATATAATCTCTCAATTAGCTTATACATACATACATACACACACACACACACACACACACACACACACACACACACACACACACACACACACACATATATATATATAATCGATTATTAAATCTAATAATGAATGACAATATTAAAATGTATTCACTATATTAAAATTGCAACCCCCCACCATATAAATTTGCCACTCTCTAAATGCCAAGAACTTAGGTAAGAATAAAAGAAGAAACTTGTAGCCCATAGTGTTGCAAAGGCAACAATCACCAATTATGGAAATTGAATTTTTACTATAAATCCATTGATGCAGAGTAGAGAATATGCAGGGAATCATAATGTGATTATATATCCATCAATTCCTAAGAGAGGAATAGGTACACGACCATGGTTATGACGTACATGAGTTCTTTGAAAGTAGAGTTAAACTAAATATAGATCAACACAAGTCAACTATACCGAATTACTTATGAGAAACACTTGAGTTAAAACTTGCATTCAATTCTAAAAGCCGGCTAGATGTTTTAAAACATGCTAAGAGATTTGATGAAATGGCATTAACATACACTTTATCGGTGGCATCATAATATCGTGGTGTTGGGATGTGAAGCCCAACGGTCACATGACCGTTTGTATTCTCCCATCTCTTTGTATTCGAAGAGCTCTCTATAAATATGTGTGGCAGATAATGTATTGTGTAGTTGGTTGGTGTTTGATTAATAGAATTATTCCCTGCTTGAGAGTGGACGTAGGCTATTGTCGAACCACTATAAATCTATGTCTCATATTTTGTTCTTTGTTTTTCTGTTTCATTCTCTTTATCTGCTTATTTAATATTTACAATTGGTATGGCAGGAGCAGAAGAATGCCACTTGCGAAAGTATTGGAGGGTTGGAAAATGTCAAGAGAAAGACATTGCTTGCAACAACCATTGCCAATGAATGCCAGGCCAATTTCATTAGTGTGAAGGGCCCTGAATTGTTAACAATGTGGTTTGGAGAGAGTAAGGCTAATGTGAGAGAATTTTTTGATAAAGCCAGGGGGTCAACTCCTTGTGTTCTGTTCTTTGGTGAAGCTGGTGTCGAACAAAATCTGCAGGAGGCAGAGGAAGATGGTGCGGACATGGAACCTGTAGGTATTGAGGAGGAAGTTCTGGATCGAATCTGGAAGCTGGCAGATAGCTGCACGGGTCTGCAGGGTTTTCTTGTATTCCACGCAGCAGGAGGCGGGACCGGATCAGGGCTCAGATCTATTCTCTCGGAGAGACTTTCTGTGGAATATGGAAAGAAATCCAAGTTGGGTTTCACTGTTTACCCATCTCCTCAGGTGTTTACATCTGTGGTGGAACCCTACAACACCATGCTCTCGTCTCATTCACTGTTAGAGCTTACTGATGTTGCTGTTCTGCTAGATAAGGAGGCCATTTATGACATCTGCCGCCGTTCCCTTGACATTGAGCAGTTTTGTAAATTGAAAACAGAGGACACTTCGCGCTTTAAGTTTACTCACCCTAATGGATATTGTTCTGCGATTTGGATTTCGCGAATTGTGTTAGAGATATTCTAGTTGGGGTTGCTGAATGTATGGTGGTTTGTCATGGGAGATGATGATACGGTGTTTTTTACGGAGAATCTTGTTAAGGTTTTAGGTAAACATGATCATAATCAGTATTATTATATTGGCAGCAATTCGGAGGGCGCATAGCAGAACATGGTGCATTCTTTTGAAATGCATTTTGAACTGGCACAGTGCCATGTTGACAAGGCTAAGACAGAAGAATGTGAATTTTTGAGTGAGTTTGCTCCTGTAAAAGTAGTAAGAGGAGGTGTTCGGCTATTAGATTTTATTGAGTTAGACATAAATTGGAAAAGATTGATTCGCAGTGTCCATGAACAATATTTGGCGAAGTTAAAAAATTTCAGCCTGGTTGCGATGTAAAGAAGCGGAAATGCAGGGAATGTCACAGTGCATGGTTGTGCCGGTTGGACTTCACGGGGGAGATTGTTGGGATGTGAAGCCCAACGGTCACATGACCGTTTGTATTCTCCCATCTCTTCGTATTCGAAGAGCTCTCTATAAATATGTGTGGCAGATAATGTATTGTGTAGTTGGTTGGTGTTTGATTAATATAATTATTCCCTGCTTGAGAGTGGACGTAGGCTATTGTCGAACCACTATAAATCTATGTCTCATATTTTGTTCTTTGTTTTTCTGTTTCATTCTCTTTATCTGCTTATTTAATATTTACACGTGGTTCAATCGATCAAGAGAGAGAGATACTGTGCAAGGTTAATGTTAGGAAGATGGTGATTTGAAAATCACTTTTATACGGTTCGATTGTTGTGAAGGAGAAATTAGGTACAAAAGAGGTCTATACATTCTATAATACCCAAAGAATAGACAACAATAATCTATAGCTAAATGATGATTAGCAGCTCATCTAGATGAATTTTAATGCATAAAGAATTGAAGGGTTAAGAAATTCGTGATCCTAAAGAAATAAAATTACTCAGTTTGAAACTCAATAAAGCCACCAATGTAAATTGAAACTTCAACATAAGAATGCAACGATCAAGAAGGAGGAGAGGCACAAAATCACAATTAGCCAATGATGGTTTCAATGATTTAAGTTTGATTTCAAGACAAGGTGAATCGCTCAACATACAAAGGATAGCTAATAAACAAAATTGGAATGCATCAAACAGAAGCTATCAATTACCAAGTTATATTGAACTTCCTACATAATATATATATATTCCAAAAAGCCAATCAGATTTCATACTGAACCAAAATGAAGGGACTAAACTCATCAATTACCAGGCTCCAAATATTATCAAATGTCTCCAAAAAAAATTAGCAACCATTCTAATTTAAACTCTAACAAACAAATGGTTGGAAAATAACGATTAAGAGAAGAAGAGGTGCACAAAAGAGTTATAGGCAGGCTTCAAAAAAATTCAAACAATGTACATGGTTGTAGAGGTTGACACCATCCCCATGGAATGCAATGGCTTCAGGATATGCATGAAATGGCTTAGTTGAAAGGGTTTAGAAACTTCCTAGCAATTGAAATTGAGAGTTGCAAATCAATGCATGCATATTATGAAAGAAAATACAAGATATTTGAATACAATTTCATTGGTTTACATTTAGAAATAATAAAACAAATAAATAAATGTCTACAAGCACATATAAGCTCAAATTCTTTACATAATGGATTACCAACAATAGGGTTAAAAATCGAGTGCAAAAGGAGGAGCTTATGCAATGACTAAAATAAACATTAACATTGTCTTATAAGCAATGAGAAAGGTACAATGCACACTGGAAGAAAGTCTGATGTAAATGGCCAAGATGGGTAGGGAGCGTGGCTAGTCTATTAGCCAATGGAATTATAGTTTCAACAAAAATATGGAAAATAGCACAAGGATATCGAACTCAATCATCTAGTGCAAACTCAACATTGAACAATATACAAAAGAATGAACAATCAATCATTTGCAACAACAAAGAGAGAATAAATTCCTATTGCATTGAAGAAATAAATGAAACAAGAATAGAGACGAAGCCAACCTGTATTCTAATGATACTAAGATGGGAATCGATGTTGAGATCAACTTCTACGTTCGCAACAATTCGTTTCTTCAAAACCTTAATCTAATCTTCAGTAATTTTCCCCCAATCCCATTGAAAACAATCAATCGAAAATAATTATTCAACAAATTATTCTCCCAAATGATAAGCAGTTCGAAGTCATGCATGTGCTTCGAGAATTTTTTTTCTATCTTTTAGTTGTTTTTTACTGATTTTCCATTATCTCCTTACAATTTAATATTTTATATTATATTATTTTCCCACCTTTTAATTTATTTAAACTCAAAAATATTCAATAAAACAATCTGTAGACACATAAAAATTACCTAGGCCTGCAAGCTCTATTTTTCCACTATTTCTTCCTAGCATACTTAAGACATTTTAATTATGACATTGGTCCACTTCTGTCTATTAATTACATAATTCATAATTGTTTAATTAATTCATGTCCTCCTTATTCCTCTTGATTATTAAATAGATAAATTTTATTTATTTATTTAATATGTCATTAATTGTCTAAAGTCTTCTCGCAATTAAATAAGTTTATTAATTTATTTAATTATACTTGCCCATTTATGTCTTCCTGATTGTTAAATAAATAAATTTTATTTATTTATTTATTTAGTATGTCACTAATTTTGAAAAGTCTTCTCATAATTAAATAGATTCTTTAATTTATTTAATTATTGGTCATCCTTTTTAATTAAATAATTATCTTTAATTATTTAATTTGGCATTTCCCTCTTTTAGTAAATAATTTGAATTAATTATTTACTATCATGTGGCCCCCATCTTTTGAATTAAATTGATTTTTAATTCAAAATAGTCTTTTTCGTCAAAAATCAAATAATTTCCATTTATTATTTGATTTTCCAGCCACCTCTCTTTTTGTGCCAGTCTTACCTCTTGTTACATGCATTGTCCACCCTTGATTTGATTTTACAAAAATCAATCTTGTCCACTCATTTTGAATTTTCCCTAATGTTGCCCTAACCCTAATTGTGGGTTGTCAAATTGAATCTTGTCCATTGATTCTAGGGCTTTTGTCAATCTTTAATCTTGGTCATTCATCCAAAATTGCATTTTCTATAAAATGGTAATTTTGGTCTCATTTTGTCACCTCATGCTATCTAGATCTCTCATCTCATGCAATCTTGTTTTAGGAAATCTTAGGCTATCTTGCACTCTTATCATACTCTTGCAATCTTGTCATTATTGTCATAGCCATATTAGCATCTCATTTGACATAGTTTAGACATAGTTTCATGCTCATTAGTTGCATATTAGCATAGTATTTGCATGTTGTCATATGAAATCTTTCAAAATTTGCTTAGGTCTTTTCATTGTCATTAGTTTGTTCATCACAAATATGAGGGCAACATTATATTTTCAGAAAATTGAGAAGGTGTAATGGAGGTTAGCCATGGAGATTGAAGACATTTGGTGAGATCTTTTATGTTGTTTTCATGTTTTTCCTTTGCACTTCATTACTACTTTTGGTTTTTATGTTTATGCATTTGATTTGCTAACCCTAGGATAATTTCCCTTAGCTACATTGGTTCACCACTTTGAAAGGGATAAGAACATGGGATGAACTTAAAGATACATTTATAAAGAATTATTCATATAACATCGACATGGACACCTCAATCACCACTTTATGCACTCTCACATAAGAAGATACTGGTGAAAGTTTTATCCCATTCTTCCAAAAGTGGAGGTCTTGCAAGTCGATGTCACATTGATATACCTGAAAGAGAAAAAAGTTGACATGTTCGTCCAAACACTCGTAGGTCCACTAAAGTACATATTGCAAGTCCATTGTTGTAAAACATTTGCAGACCTAGTTGAAAAGGGAGTCCAAGTTGAAAAAGCCCTCATCGCCAAAGGGGAATTAAAATATGGTCCTAAAAACACAAATACAAATCCGCCCGCTGACAAAAATAAGTATTGGGTAAAAAATAAACATGTCACCAGTGATGGCGTTATTGACACCAAGGCTGTAAACATGATAGGACCAGTACTTTCTCTCAAGGGGACTTAGCTATAGAACAAATGAACAACAATAATGACACCACTTGTCACCAACCAAAATGGTCAGAATAGTCAAAATCAAGAACAACCCTGCCAAATAAGACAATTACCAAAAGGACGAACATACACTGCTTTGGAAGAGCCAATTGAGGATGTCCTTAAAAAGATTCTTCAGAATGGTCTCATCACACTTCAGGATCCTAAACCATATGACCCTGAGTAGTTTAAACCATCATGGCGGGATTATAATGCCTTTTGTGATTACCATCGAGCTAAGGGACATAAAACATCATCTTTTTGACAGTTAAGGAACATTGTGCAAGACCTTATCGAAAATCACGTAATTGAAGTGGGTGGGCCACAATTTACATCCAATTCAAACCATACCATTCATAAGAACCCACTGCAGGATCATGGTTCTAATAAATCTTCCACATCAGGTCCCAAGACTAATAGCAATCAAGCCAATTATACCCATGCCGCATATGATTATTCTGGTGGACCTATTGTTAACAATGTCTGAAATAATGATGACTATGTCAATACCATAACTATTAAATGATCACCTGAATGCAATGCTACTACCTGAAGTGGGAAAGTCACTATAGCTGGCCCTCCCCCATGGCATCCAAAAATTACAATAGCTAGTCCATCCGCAAAGCAATCACAAACTGGTCCATCCGCAAAGCAGTCCCAACCCAAAAGTCAATTTAGCCTCATTGATCAGTTAGGAAAAACTCCTGTGCAAATATCTATACTCGAGTTGCTTCGCATTTCTCCTGCACATAAGGCTATACTCGATAAGACCTTACAAGAGTCATTTGTCCAATAGGATATTGATGTTAGTTAATTTGAGACCATGGTGGGATATCTCACCACACCCCATCACATAACCTTTTCTGATCAAGATTATTCATCACGAAAGACCAATCATAATGATGCATTACACATTGAATTTTTCATCCATAAGCATAAGGTCAGACGAGTCCTAGTAGATGGTAGAGCAGGACTAAACATATGTTCCTTGAAACTGGTTAAGGCTCTAGGATTTTTTGATGCTTGCGTAGATCTAACAAAGAGCATAGTCATAAAAGCATATGATGATGAGGAGCACTCATCTCATGGTGTGATCACTCTTCCCATTAGAGTTGGACCAGTCATTATGGACACAACCTGCCAGGTCCTGGATCTCGAACTACCATATAACATCTTACTCGGCCGACCCTGGATTCATGCCCTTAAAGCCATTCCATCCACCTATCACCAATGCCTTAAATTTCCTTTTGACGGTAAAAAAGTCACCATATATGGAGACCCCGACCCTTTCTAGTATTGCACCAACTTAAGGGGTATTTTTGAACGAAAGGTACCCATTATTCGCGAGGTTCTGAACTCTTCCAAATTCATTGAACCTTCCACATTTGCATCATCATCCACATCCACTCCATCCACATCTTCCACCATGACATCATCTTCCTCGCTTCCTAAGGCTAAGCCCATGATCAAGATCCAGGACCTAGGATGTGGAGAATTTAAACTACACACAACATACAATATCACAAAAATACCCAAGTCTCCAAAGGTCTATGGTCACCCATGTTTTAGAATGGAGCCCAAGGAAATTTTTAAGGTTCCACCAAAAATAGTTTTCATAAAATGGGTAGACATGAACAATGAGGATATTGTTGACATCATAGGATGGCTTTATAGGGAAATGGAAGACTTACCCCCATTACCAATTAAGATATATGGCAAAGGATATGACATGATGAAGGCTAAAGGTTACGATGGAACCAGTGGCCTTGGCAGGAACAAAACTAGATAAAGGGAACCTATAGCACCATCTATCTTGGGATAGGGTACGGATTACCTCGATATGATGATTGACATACCAGTGTGATTTTGAGTGAGAGTGTAAATGCTTCAGAAAGTGTCGAGACAACTGAGGAATCCCTCACCGAGATCGACTCCTATGAGTGGGAATATGACTCCCAATGATCCCTAAGTGACTACTGCCTTGATGATTTTTTCCTTGATCCTGGAGAACTTACCTCTGAACAAAGGTTTTGGCAAACATTTAAACTTGATATAGCTAACAATCCGTAGATCCCAAACAAAAGAGAAAACTGAGATAGACTCTTTGAATCAAGGAACAATGCCAAACTTGAATCATCTTCTAGTCTTATCAGCCATATATCTGACCCCTTTACCCAACCACCTAAACTTAAGGACCCTTCTAAGCCTGCAGACCATGATGATAGTACTTTTGTCCCTTTGACAATGAGCATGAGTCAAGCAAAGGAGAATATTGGATAGAATCTGATTAGGAATTGGATGATGACAACTTTATTTTCAATGTCTCTGAATCAGTTTGCATGCTTTCTATGTCCTCCCCACAATTCACCAAGACTAACGATGAAATTTTCTTAGTCTACCAACTTATTGGTTGGGACCAACAAGGCCAGTCTTGGACACATTTCAGAATGATGAGGCCATTGTTGAATTTAGGGACTACATGATGGCATACCTAGTGTTGATCATAAGTTGGATTTTCTATTGATTTAGATTGTGCAACTTACTTTGGGGAGACTACTCCATCCTCCAACATAAAATGAAAACAAAAGTAAAACAAAAAATGAAACTTCTTTAGGTGAAAAATGAAAGGCACCTTCTAACAACAAAAAAGTAAAAATAAAGGATGTATTTGCAGGTGAAAACCTCTCTGAGGCACCCAAAGATGAAGGACTAGACTTTCTTCCTGTGACCCAGGAGAAATCAACAATGCTTATAGAGGATACCTGTGTGAACCCCAACCTTGGTACCTGCAAAACAACAAGAATAAACAAGTTAGACAAGTGATTGCAAGCCAAAACAAGGATTCCCCATGAAATCCATTTACAACTTCAAACTAGGAAAGAAAATAACAAAGAACACAATGAAAATGATAAAACAAAGATCAAATCCTAATTAGATGTGCAAAATCATGATCCCATGGGGGAATTGGTGACAATTTGATGTGAAAATTGGCCCTTTCCCAATTCCTATGATGCAAATTCGATATGTTGATGAAGATTGATCCACTTTGATGAAGAATGGTGAGCACTCCAAGCTAAAATCTGCAAAAAACCTAGCTATGACTTAATGATAATGGATGAAATTCAAGAGATATTTGAGCATGGTAACTTTGCCTAGATTGTGGATCATGAAATGAGGATATGAGCTCTTTATTTATAGAATTCCAAGGTGGATGAATGTACCAAATTTGAGCAATGTGGGACTAACATTCATCCAATATGATGCCACTTGTCAAGCTATGAATGGATGAAGGATGTGCAAGATTTGGGATTTGTGCCAATAAATGCAAATATTTGAAATTCAAATTTGTTGAAATGACATGCAAGAGGGAAGGAAAATGCAATAAATGCCACTTGGCTCAAGGCAAATGACATGTAAGATGAAGTTATTGCCTTGTTGGATGTACATGTTGACTTGGAATTTTTGAATTCAAATTGAGAGAATATTCCAAAAGATGCCTTGTGAGGAAAATAGAGATTTAATAAATGAATTAAATCTATTTTCATGTGCAACTTGCATTATCTAGAGGATGGGACATGAGATGAGATTAAATTAATCAAGGGTTAATTAATTTAATGAGAGAGTTAGATGATGTGACCTATTTGACTCAAATTTATGGATTAATTTAAATCAAATAAGAGAGGAATATGACAAGAGATTAATTAAATAAGGATTTTGATTTATTTAATTAAAAGAGATGGTGTTAGATTAAATCAAATAAGGTTTTAATTTATTTAATTTAATGAATAGACTTTAGAGATTTAATCAAATAAAATTGATTATTTAATTAAATAGGGATAATTAGACCAGATGGATTGATTTAATTAACAAAAGAGATGAATTGATTAGATAAAATGATTTATTTAAATCAAGAGTGGAATATTGATGAATTTAATCAGATAGGGGGATTTGATTAAATGGTTAGATCGAGGGATGATTTAGGAAGAAACGATGTTAGTAAGTCAGGATCAGCTGCATAATGTTAATCAGTATATTTTACGTGTCTACATTTTGCCCCTCTTTGAAGCAATGCACTCATTGCGTTGGTTCAAAGAATAAACGATCTCGATCAAAGCCAAAAAAATTCGATATTTAAAAACTTGCCCCACTGCTACCTAGCGGAAGAGAATATGCCAATATAATGCCCCCTTGAGAGATCAGATGAAAATTTAAATTTTTTGGGTGATCTCGCAAAAAAAAGTGACAAAGTACCTGACAGGTCTGAAAGGGGTCCGAGAGGCTAAAAACGTGTCTAAATGCAATAAAACAATGAAAAACAAGCCTCAACTTGACAAAAGTAGGTTTGGGGGTCCAAAACCCTAGCAGGACAGCTATTTAGGGTTAAAAAAACCTAATTTTTAGGCTTAAAAGGGGCCCGAGGGGTCACTTTCAAGTCATTTTCACACACCTCTGCTAGCAACCTTGAGATTTGAGCTCTGACTCTTCGGTGATATGGCGTAACGACAACTTCCCCTACACATCACTGATTGAGTTTGGACATACCAGCGGCCACCTGGCATCGAGGCACCGGTATGCGACCCTTACCTAAGCTTGGTTTTTTCATTTAATGCCTTAATTAATGCCTTAAAGGAGTGGCTCGCCTCCAACGACGCTATATAGCACCGCTTGGCATTCAAACTGCACCACTCGGTGTTGTTTTGCATCGCAACAGTGCAGTTCAAAGTTTACAAACTTCGACGCTGGGCTCGGGCTCGGCGAGCTGAATTGATAAACTGCGACGTGGCATCGCCCATTTCACTCAAACTGCGATGCTAGAAGGGAAAGTGCACCGCGGCAGTGCATTTTTTCTCTTTTTGGGCTCGAGCGTCAGAGTTTGAGTAAAATAAAACTACAATGCCATCACAAACTGCATCGTTGGGGATGTTTTTGGAGCGTTTGACCAAAAAAATTTCAAAATTTTTAACACATTGACCTTCTTTGATGCAGGACGTAGCGAGGGAGCTCTACTCTCGGGAGCACAGGTTGCGAGATTTGGCCAGCAGCTTATGGGACTTGAGCGACAGGGACCAGGATCGACTGGGAGTTGCAGGATTGTGGCACATTATGTATGCAGCGCCCGTGCGCACTCACCTGGGGATGTTATCAGTGCTGGCCGAGAGGTGGCACACCGAGACGTCGTCATTTCATCTTCCCACCAACAAGGCCACCGTCACTCTGGAAGATGTTTGGCGCATTCTACGATTGCCTATTCATGGCCGACGGGTGGTCTTCGATATGGACGAGGGATGCGAGGCCTGCGTCAGAGTCCTTGCCACACGGGACATCATCTATTGAGAGGGACAGATTGAGCTAGAGTGATGCAGGGTTATAGCACCTCCCTACCGCTGGGCAGTTGCAGCTATCATTTTGGGTCTTATTGCGCCAGACAGACGAGGGTGATACTTCATTCCTGGCTAGGGGTATTGCTAGGAGCGGATGGTCCGAGACAGGCCTGTTCATTTCGCATGGGGGCCTGTTCTTCTAGCCTTGCTTTATAAGGACCTACACGAGTACGTGTACATGGACGGCAGAGTGCTGGGGGCTGGAGTGACTTTACTTCACGTCTGGGCATGGGAGCACATTTATGTGCTACGTCCACATGTCGTTCTAGTTCCGATGGGGGCAGAAAATGCCCTGGTGGCACAATACAGAGGTGGTGTGTCCTTTACACACACTGGAGAGCACTAGATCCCCTACTAGAGGCGGGTCCTAGACGAGATGCTAGTTTTCACTTGGCGTGCATACCTTGGTTGCCCTGGATAGGCTGATGATGCCGATTAGCTATTTTATTGCCACTAGGACCGGTACATGCAGGGGCGGGAGCATACGATGATCGAGAGGTACCTACCCGGGCGCATACAGCATCAGTTCAGAGAGTCGCAGGATCGGCCTGATGACGACAATGTAGCCATCTTTGCTCACAGCATGACACAGGTATCATGGGGACATGGTATTCCTACCTCTGAGGTAGTTGAAAGCTTCCAACATTTGGTAGCCTGACCATGGGCTTATGATTAGGTCCTAGTAGATCCCAACACCACTCAAGCCTACAGGGACTAGTTCAGACCTCCACTTTGATTGACCATTCTAGGTGAGAACCCAGATCCGCGCAGAGTTAGAGGCAGGGGGAGAGGATGAGAGCAAGGGCCGAGGGTCGAGATTCGACAGGATCCACCAGTTGTGCCCCCAGTCCCGCCAGGTCATGGGGATGTACACATGCAGGATCAGCAACAGGAGCCACCAGTCCCACCACCACGAGCCGAGGGTGAGGATCAGCCTCATGTGCAGCCACGGGTATAGCCAACAAGACAGGAAGACACACGAAACACCTTGATTTTGCAGCTGCATGCCTAGGTTCAGGTAGTGACAGCGGAGAGAGACTAGGTGAGGGCTGAGGGGGAGCAACTCAAGGCAGAGAGAGATCAGGTTGTGCAGCAGAGACAGGCTGCAGAGCTACAGGCGGCCACAGAGTTAGGTCGGAGGCAGTAGATAGAGAGCATGATAGCCTCCTCCTCACAGGGTATGGTATCTGTGTGATCCTACAGGGATGCTATCCGAGAGGCAGAGTACTACCGACAGTCCTATCATGAGGTTGTACGTAGATCAGAGTGGGTCCCAGAGTATTCAGAGCGGGCCAGCCACAAACCAGCAGAGGATCATGGTGACAGGGGCGAGGGCAGCATTCACAGGGACCGAGCCTGATTGAGATGATATGATACTTTTTGTGCCTTATGGGCTCATTTTTTATAGCCCAATGGGCCTTTTGTACCGATTGACATATATGTACAGTGATCTGATTTATTCCTTGTACAATGATAGTGACATTATTGATGATATATATGAGCCAATTTTGATGCGATGTATTGTGTTCCCTTCTATGCATGGATGATTTATTTCTATATTCTTTGCAATGATGTCTTTATGGATGCATTTATTTCTAATGATGTATGCGTTATGATTATGACTAATAGATCTATATTATGATATGAAAATGTGATGGTCCAATATGTGAAATGATATGATCCATTGTGCATATACGAAATGATATGAAAATTGTGATTATGAAATGTTAATGAATGTATGCATATATGAATTGTTTTGTAATGAATTTTATACATGTATGCCTATGTGGAATGGTTTATGCAATGAATGTTTTGTGATGTTATTTATGAGATGATATGGATGATGAAATATGAAATGCGATGGTCGTAATATGATGCAAATGAAATGGTGTTAATGCATAATGAGATGGTTTTATGATATGCTTAGAATAACAAATGTTATTATCCTAAACGTAATAAATGATTATGTATGTGATGCAATGATATGTTAATGCGTAATGTGAACGTAAAGAGGTGAGATGATGTCATGATGTTATTTAAGTATGTATGCCTAATGAATTAAATGCTTATATACCTATTGATTATGCGAAAAATGATTATGAGATGCTTATGTAGATGCTTATGTGATGATTTAGATGATAATATGAAATGGTTATGATATGCAAATGAATGTTTATGCAATGATTGATATAATGCCATGAGATGCAATGTAATGGGTGAAATGCACTGACATGGATGCATGTATTTATGAAGAATGTTTATGATAACCTATTTATATGATGACAAAAATGCAATGCATATGTTTCCTATATGATATGTTTATGCAATGCGTATGTTTCCTATATGATATGTTTATGTGATATGCCAATGATTTGTGGATGCAGGATCGATGACGATGATGGCGATAATGATCAACTGTCATAGTACCTTGTTAGTGCGGTTAGTAAGAAAAGAAGAAATCATTTCAACAAGACACAAGATGATGCAAATGCAAATGATGATGATGATGATTACTTGCCGAGGAATTGGGATTTTCAAAGGGCCAAATTTTCTTATTTTTGATAACACACATGGTACGATGCATCAAGGTATAGAAAACCAGGATGGCGTTGTACCCAGTGAGATGAACCTTGACTTGACAAGCAGATAGGAGCATTCTTGTTCACACCTGACATACAAAAACCTTGCTAGGATGCACTTCAGAAGTTTCAGACACCTCAGACCAAAACATGAAAAGGTGAACCTATCCATGCAATAGTCAACAAGTTGCCCTAGACCTCTTTCATACATACCTAACAAAGAAAGTATTCGCTGAGGTTATATTACAAGAACGTCCAACAAACATAGCAGACAAAAGATAATGATCATTGCCCCATTCCTATTTCTTAAATCCTCTATTTGGATATCATTGAGAGGTCCTTGGAATGAGCGCAATAAGATAAATCAAAAGAAAAGATCAAGTAAACAAACAAACTAATGCTCTTCAATATCGTTAATGGAAAAAGGATGTGTTTTCTAAGGATGATAACTGAAACTTATTGCCAAAAGATAATGCCCATTGTAGGAAGGATTCATCCTAGGACATGTTAGTGGATGGCGGCACGTCATTTCGTTTATCCAAAGTGTTCTAAGGGATGATTGATATGGGACCAATTCAGATGATGAGTTACCAATACGAAGAGATGAACAACTTGCTTACACACTGACTTAGACTTAAGACTTGACGATTTGAGTTTTACTTTTAACCTGCTAGACTTGTTTCTAACCGTTTCACCAAAGGTTGAGGATGATGATCAGTTTATTATGGATGGTGTTTATTGTGGGTCCAACCGAGATGAGACAGATGGATTTTTTTCAAATATTTGGATGTTTTTGGAGTTTTGGCAATGTTTTGAGGCTATTTTTGGTATTTTTTCAAAAAAATTCAAATGTTTTGATTTTTGATTTTTCAAATGTTTTGGGATTTTTTGAAATTTTGACCAAGAGACTACCCTAAAGACCTATCCTAGGGGCCTCGGGGGCTAATCAACAGATTATCCTTGCCTACGTTATATATGCAGAGACCACGTAGTTCGACTGACGACTTGCAGATTTACAGATGATGATATACATGATGAGATGTTAGTTTATTATGATGGACTCCTAAAGGACTGACCTAAGTGTCTCGGGGGATGATCAAAGATCAACCTTTCCTACGTTCAATCTCAGAGATGACATAGTTCGACGAGACGACCTTGTTTTTGACTTTTGATGATTTTTTGACCTGTTTTTGGATTTTGATATGTTTTGATATTTTTTTGGATTTTGTGCTTTTTCGATGTTTTTGGATTTTCTGATTTGAGGATTTTAAGAATATACCCAAATCCGATCCAATAAGACCATGCCCCCCAGCATGATGTAATAGACTACTCTGATAAAGGCAGGACAAACTGACCTTGAGGATGAGCCGAGTAATACTAGGAGGGATCATGATACGAACACAGGACCAAGCTATGGTGCAGATGCGATGGATGATGGAAGCGAAATGGAGGGATGCTGCTGAACAAGCCATAAATATCCTGGTGGATGGGAAGTGCTTATTTATGCAAGGCACCTATTTGCTAGGTTTTCACCAAGGTACTTGCCCAAAGTGCCATCGAAGTGGTTTTCACTAGAGGACGATTTTTTTCTTTACTATTTTTGATAATTTTTTTGGATTTTTTTGGATTTTTTGGTTCTATACCTTGAAAGATTTAGGCATAAAACTTTTTAAGATGGGAGCTATTCATGGGCTCCTGCAAAGGTTCCCCTTTGGGTGTTGATAACTGATATGCCCCTGACTTGTAACTTGTCGTGATGACAAACGATCCCAACCAATTAGGTTCAAACTTTCCTTTGCCACTTGGGTTTGTACCATTCTTCTGATTCTCTTTTAAGACCAATTCTCCAACTTGGAACGTCCTGCTTCTGATTTTCTTATTGGAGCTCATTTTGAGTGTATTATGATAGACTTGCAAATGATTCAAAGCATCTATCCGTCTCTCATCCAGTAGCTCTAGCTCATTTAGTCTTGATACCCAGTACTCTTCATCCATGATGAGGTTTTGCAGTGATATCCTGAGGGATGGGAGCTCGATCTCAATGGGGAGTACTGCTTCTGATCCGTAGACCAAGGAAAAGGGGGTGGCGCCAGTGGGTGTGTAGATGCTGGTTCGATAGGCCCAGAGGGCGGGATTAAGCTACAGATGTTAGTCATGACCTACGTCATTGACTATTTTCTTGAGGATTTTTAGAATTGTTTTGTTTGTAGCTTCTGCTTGGCCATTTCCTTGGGGATAGTACGGGGTGGAGAAGCGATGTTGGATTTTGAATTTCTTGCACAAGTCATGGACATCCTAATTTTTGAATGGTGTCCCATTATTTGAGATAATGGCTTGTGGAGCACCATAGTGGCAAATGAGATAGTTTGGGATGAACTTACAAATCTGCTTCCTAGTTATATACGTCATGGGTATGGCTTCCACCCACTTAGTAAAGTACTCAGTTGCAATTATGATGAATTTGTGGCCATTGGATGAGGTGGGTGTGATTTTCCCAATGAGATCGAGTCCCCACTGCGAAAAGGGCCATGGTGTGATGATAGGATGAAGCTCTTGAGCTGGAGCATGGATGAGGTTCCCATGTTGCTGACATTGTAGACACTTTCTGGCATGATCATGTGCTTCTCATTCCATTGTGGGCCAATAATACCCCATCCTCAGTAGTTTCTTAGCAATGGTCATTCCTACTCGAGTGTGAACCACAAATACCGTTGTGAACTTCAGTTAGAGCGGTTAATGCCTCCTCAACATTTAAACAGCTTAGTAAGGTACCTTATATGCTTCTACGGTATAGGGTATCACCTAGGATGACAAATATGGATGCCTTTTTAACAAAGGTTCATTTTAGGTTCGATGGCAGGTCAGCGGGTATAACTCCTATGCAAAGATATGTATAGATTTCATGATACCAAGGATCACCAGGACCACGGATTTCACACACATATTCCGATTCCAGTACCTCGAATGTGGGAACGAGAAGTTGCTCGATCAAAAATTCATATTTTGGAACGTTGTGAGGGATGTCCAGTAGGGACCCAATTATTGCCATCGCGTCTGCTGCTCTGTTGTTGGTTCTAGGAATTTTCTCAAATGTTATTTCTATTAAAGATTCATTGAGAGTCTCCACCAATTTCTTGTATGGAGTGAGCTTTTCATCCTTGGTTTGATATTCATTATTGACTTGATTTATGATCAATTGAGAGTCTCCATACACTTTGAGAGCTATGATGTTCCATTGCACTTCTATCCTGAGACCTATGGTTAAGGCCTCATATTCTGCAATATTATTAGTGCAAGGAAATGCTAATTTGTATGACCTTGGTATGCAATCCCCTTGTGGGGTGATGAAGAAGATACCAGCTCCTGATTCATGCTGTGTGTATGAGCCATCGAAGTATAGTTTCCAGTGGTTGGCTACATTGAGGTTAAAGATGGATTCATCTGGAAACTCTGAGACAAGAGGATTCTTAGAATAAATAGGTGCTTCTACTAGTTGATTTGAAATAACTTGGCCCTTAATGGCTTTCTGCTCTACATACTCGATGTCATACTCTAATAGTATCATCACCCATTTTGCCATTCTTCCTGTGAGCATTGCCTTTGATAATAGATATTTGAGGGGATCAATTTTGGCAATGAGCTTTATCTTATGTGCCAACATGTAATGTTTGAATTTTTGTGATGCAAACACTACTGTGAGGCATGCTTTTTTGATGAATGAGTAGTTTAGCTCATGACCGACCATTGTCCTGCTGATATAGTAGATAGCCCTCTCCATTCCATTTTCATCATGCTGAGCTAGGAGAGCTCCAGGGGCTGTTGTTGTTGCTGATACATATAAGATATGTAGACATCGAAAATATACATATTGATATCACACACTCGATCCTGATCTACTAACATCACCTCATCCTGAATTATCCCTCTATCTAACCATTTAATTGAATAACCTTATTTGATTAAATTCATCATAATTCTCCTTTTAATTAAATAAATCCCTCGATATAATTAAATCATTGTCTCTATGTAATTAACTAGGTCATTTCATCTTCCTATCTTTATTTAATTAAATAATCCATATTATTTGATTAAATCTCTAAAGTTAATCTAATTAAATTAAATAAATCAAACATTTATCTAATTTAATCTAACATCACCCCCTTTGGTTAAATAAATAAAAAATATTTATTTAACTAAGTCTTAATCATTTTCATCTCTTTTTGATTTATTTCAACCCACAAATCTAAATCAAATGGTCAAATCAGCTAAATTTCCCCTTAAATTAATAAAATCATGATCAATGATAATCCTAATCACTCAAATCCTCTAGATTTTGCAACTTGCACATGAAAATCAATTTAATTGATTTATAAATCACCTATTTTCATTCAAAAAGGCATCAAAGGTGGAATATTCCTTAAATTTGAAATCTCCCCCCAAAAGGACTTGTCCATCCAACAAAGCATTTAAGGCTCTTACATTGTCTCTTACATGTCTCCCACTTGGCATTTAACTCATCTTTCATCCCCCCTAAACATGTCATCTCATCAAATTCAAATTTCAAACTTGCACATGGATCAAAATGTGCTCAACCTTCATCCTATCAAATGTTGACAAGTGGCACCTTGCCATTGGTTGAATGTTAGTCCCACATTGCTTCATTTTTGGCATTCATCCATCTTATAATTTTATAAATGAAGAGCTCATCCTTCATTTTATCCATCCGCAATTTGAGTAAAGTTACCATGCTCAAATCATTAGCAATCCTCATCCATTATCATTGAATCTTAGCTAGGTTATGCAGGTTTTTAGCTTGGAGCACTCATCATTCTTCATCAAAGTGGATCACCATCACCATTCATCATCAAAGCTTGCAAAGGAGTTGGGAAAGGGCCAATTTCCACATAAAATTGGCACTAACTCCCCCATAAGATCAAGAGTTTGCATATTCTCAATAGATTTAGCTTATTTTCATCTTCTTTCATTGTGTTCTTGTCTTATTTCTATTTTTGAATATGGTTAAATGGATTCTATGGGGAATCTCTATTCTAAATTGCATTTAATCTTATAAATGTGTTTATTCATTGTGTTTTGCAGGTATTAGGATTTAGGTTCATATTTTGGCACTAGAGGGAGGGCAAACCAAAGTTTAAATCACGTTTTTTCATCAAAATTCCGTGTTTTTTTGGTTTTTTTATGCGTTTACAGGAAACAGAGCCACTGGCAGCCCAGCGGTGCCATATAGCACCACTTAAAAACTCCAAATAGCGCCGCTTTTGGCTCTAGCGTCGCTGTTTGAACTCCAGCGTCACTATTTGAAGCTCCAGTGTCGCTGTTTGAGCTCCAGCGTCACTGTTTAAACCTAAATAGCGTTACTTTTGGCTCTAGCATCGTTGTTTGAGCTCCAGCGTCACTGTTTGAGCTCCATCATTGCTGTTTGAAGCTCCAGCGTCATTTTTTGAGCTCCAGGGTCACTGTTTGAACCCAAACAGCACTGCCATCACAAACTGCACTGCTTGGATTTCTTGCTTTTTCATGCAAAATTAAAATGGCCATATCTTGGTCATTTTTTGGTCTTTTTCGAAGATTTTTTTTTGAAATGGGGTAGAATTTCATAATCTATCTAATGGTGTAGGTTATTATTAACTTTGGTATAGTTTAAATTTTCAAATTTTTACTTAATGTCAAATCACAATGAAACTTGGTCTAAATTTTAGGGTTTTTATGCTTAATCATTTATCTAACCTTCATATATTTTTGTTCCTTAATGTAATCTAACATTTTGATCTTGTATTGTAGGTTTTAAATGATCATGGAGCATGGAAGTCAAAGAAAAATCATTATCACATCATTGTAACAAGTGTTTTTAAACACTATAGTGTTTGTTTAACACTTTTTGAGGATTCATTATTCTTCTTAAGGAAAAGTTGTCATCCTTTTTATTCTTAGGATCTAATAAATTCATTTGGGCTTTAAAAAGAACTTTTGAATTCTTGTTGCAAAGGGTTTAAAATGAACATTAGGACTACAACTTACTAGAGTTTTTTTTTTTGGTTAACAATTGAACAAGACAACTCTCATTTGTCCTTTGGTGCTTTAAAATGAATTCATTATTGCTTTGTGGGATCTAAAATGAACATGTGCTACATTTTTTTGTGAGAGCTTACTTGAACTAACTTCATTGAAAAAGGACGTATGCGTTTCTCTCGCGCTTTATAGTGATCTTGAGAATCAAAAGGCCATTTTCATGATTTTAGGATAAGATAAAGCAATCACCTCCACACTTCATTTTTGGGGTTTAAAATTGAACAAAATATTGTGCGAGTGTGAATGAATTTATTGCATGTGTTCTCCCTTTGTTTTTAAACAAGGGTTGATCGAACTATGAATAAGTTTATTCACTTTTGTCTATCTTGGAGGGCCTGCCTTGGGGAAAAAATACTCACCCAAGGGAACGACTCAACCAGTAACACTCTAAAGCCAAGAGTATTTCCAGTCGGGATATAAATGTGGGTATTGGAAGAAATGCCAGTATCACGCAGTTGATTCTGACAAGATGGATCCGAAAGGGGACTCTTGCCATATGGGTCAATCTCCATGAATGGAAAGTCCGAAATAGAACCCTTGTTTTGTAGTGACCAATTGATCCATTGAGCGATTTTATCAAAGTGGTACATTGGAACTTAGATTCCGAGAAGTTACTTGCCATGTTCGATCTTGGTTAAAGTATAGAGGTTAAGACTTCATTCTTAACATACCTTTATACTCTTTCCTTGGTTGCATGTAAAATCATCTCTTCTATGAAGGGCATGAAGCAAGCCCACCAAGAAAAATGTACCAATTGAGCTAAGGTGTTATATTGCTTGTGAGTCAGTTTGAAAACACGGTGCTTTAATTGAAAACATTGGAAAACCAACATTCAACATGAGCATCAAATCTCAAACCCTTTAGGAGAAGCAAATATCCTTGAACAAATTCACATGTTATTTCTTGCCCTTGGGATTCGTATCCTTAGAGGCTTCTAAACATTTGGATTTCATCTCAATTTGCTCCTACTAAGGTCAACATTAGGAAACCTTTGCCTTGATTTCCTTGATTTTTGCATAATGCATTTTGTGGGATGAAAGAAAATTAGGACATTGGACATTCAGTTGAAAACCTAATCAAGAAGTGTGTTTGTGATAAAAATAATCCATTAAGCAAAGATTGAATTAATTGGACCCCACACATATGCTTGGCATCTTTTTGGTCATATGGTTTTCATGCAAACATTGATCTTTTGATTTTTGAATTACCCTTGGAGAAAGGCATGTTCTTCACTATCTTGGTCTTGTAAACAAGTCCTTTCTAGGTTCATTTAGGAGCAAATCAAACATTTCACCTCATGCATCCCAAACATTTATCAACCCATCCCACCAAACAACTTTAGAGCTTTGGAAACATCATTCTAGACTTGGGTACATCCTTAAATCAAATCAAAATCATTTGTTTAGTTAGGTGTGTGGGAATGCATCCTTTCTCATACATTTAATTAAATCAACAATCCTTTGAACAAGTTAATCCTAAGATAACATCTTACATCTTAGGGTTTACAAGTTCATTACCCAAATCAAACCAATCAAAATCAAACCCTAAGTCTAGCATTTATCCAAAGTTCCTAAACATTCATCATCCATATCATTTACACCTTTCATCCTTCATATCATCATTAGTCCTAAGAACCTTATAGGTCACTTTTGCAACTAGGTCAAAACACAAGAGAAACATGGAATATAAACTTGATCCATACATCGTGAGTAATCCAAGTCAACTAAGCTATCAAGGCCTTACAACACCAATTGATTATCAACACTCACATCTATACAAATCATACATGGGATCATTACCTTCTACAAATGTCAATAGTACAACAAGTGTGAGTATGCCCAAATAAAAGATTGGAACACATTTCCCGATGGTAGATCTAAATCCAAACCTACAAGTTTTTCAACCAAACAATCAAAGCATGGGCCTTCAAATGAACAACGTCATCCCACCAAATCCCTACAAGCCAAATGATAATGTACCAAGAACAAGTTTTCAAAACATGAATCCAGAAAACTTTGGGATAAATATGGTTGCAAATCATACGGATATTGCTCAAAGTCCAAACAAGATGTTAACGACTCCAAGTCAAGGCAATGTGATTCCCAACATCAACAATGTTCAAATTCAACCTATCATGCCAAATCTGAATGTCATCCCAAATCAAAACATTGTCCAAAATCAAACACAAGTACACACTCCAAATTTGCTTAAACAAAAGCCAAATCAACTATATCAAGAGAGTCAAGATCGAAATCAAGAAAAAAATTGGCTAGATCAAATTGCTACACTTACCAAAATAGTTGAGTCATTGCGCCAAGAGACATTTCCACCACCATTACCCATATCAACATCATTCCTTGGTTTAGGTCTTCCCCCCTTACCTAGCACCAATCACTCCATCCAAATCAATCCACCTAACGCCAATCAAGCCATCACATCAAAACATTTGAATATACCATCGACATCACACCAATGGATGGTATCTAATCAAACAACAACGTTGATCCCAAATCAAAATATGGTCTCCCAAGGGCCTATCACCTCGGTCATTCTGACCATTCCTATCACCTTGATCACTTCAACCACCACTCTCACACCCATCATATCTCAACCCCTCACTACCATGATCGCTCCAAGTGTATCTCAACCACTTGTCACTACATCCAAAACGATCCCAAATACACCACCACTACCACCAAAACCAAGTGCGATAAGTCAATATTGTAACATCGCACTAAAAGCACATCAAGCCTACCAACAAGCGCTTCAACAATCTCAAGCTGCCCAAGCCTCTCAAGCTACCCAACCAACACAAGCACAAACACAAAAAATGACAACTGTTGAGAACAATGGTCAAGATCAATCCACCACTGAAACTATGTCTACTTCATCCAATGATCAAATCAACATATGTCAAGAGTCACTTTTCAATCATGATCAAAATCCACCAACCAACAATGATCCAATTCAAGAAATTTCAACATCGTTTGACCCTATGGTTAAAGAGATTGGAAATACCTCTATCACAATTGTTGAAAACAATGATCAAGATCTCTCCATCGACGAGCACTTTGAAGATGTTTCCACCCCATCCGATGATCAACTCGCCATACATCAAGAGCCACTTTTTAGTGATCTATTTCAAGGAGTGTTAGGATTATTTGATCCTATTGACATAATGCATGATCCATTGACCTATGATCATGTTGAAAATGTCTCTACATCACCTAATGAGTTAGAGGACATATCTCAAGAATTTATTCCAAAGCAAGATCAAAATCTTCCACTAAGGTTTAGCAATGGTCCTTTCCAAGACATGTTGACCCCGTTTGACCTCATGGTTGTAGATAATGAAGGAACCCTGAACTCGATACTTGAGGATATTGAACCACTTACCATGTCTAATGATGACATCCAAGAATCCTTTGCAAGCAACTTGTCCTTTGAAACTAACCCATGTCAAGAACTTGATCCAAAGCATGCCGAAAGCAATCCCAAAATTAATCAAGATCAAAATTTTGTATCTCCAAGATACTACAATAATCTAATGGAAACTCTCCTATCTATGCAAGATGATCATATCCATGTAGCACATACTACTCCATCTATCCATGAGATGCTTTCTTTGGATGAACACATAGATGATCTTCATCTAGAACAAGATTTTGTTGCACAAAAAGAACATATTTTTAACTCCTACAGTCAAACTGAGTTATCAACATCAGGATCAGATATATCCAAAATCCAGACTGAAGACATCATGTATGAAGATATCCAGCATTATCCACTCAAGGAAGTGTTGGTTGTTTTTAATGAGCAACAAGATTGGTCTCCTATTCTACCTATGGAGTAGCCATCTCCAATCAAGGGCAGCTCGAAGGACCTAGACCAACTGACAAGATTCAGTCAAAGACTGAGATCTTCTGCACTTTAGGCCCTGCAGAACCAGGGTGGGTATACCCACACAATGCCTCAAATAAGACTAGACATTTCTTTTTATAGCAGATGACTCCTGATGCCAATTATTGAGAACCTCAAATATGGCTAGATTCCCAGTAACACAATACTTGCAGCACCCAGGAGGTAGGGCAAGACATCAAACAAGATTGATTAAATAAAATGATTGATCTTGAGCAAGAAGACTAGAACCCTAAAGACAAATAGCATATATCATATTAGTGCCATATCCATTGGGCTAGGAGTCACAATAATCTGCAAATAGAAGGAACCATTACCTTGGACATTAAAGTCTTTGCAAGATTAACCTTATTAGTCTCACAACTAGTGATCAGATCTATAAGACTACTTATCAAATCCTCCTATCATACATATGAATCTCTGATATGATTAAAGCATTTAACTTATTCCTTGAATAAGAGCAACAACCAGAATAGATAGTAAAACGTTATATTAAAATGATTAAATAAGTGATCCTTGATCAACTTTCATTAACAATCCATACACACAATACAAAGGAGAGACTTAAAGATCTCAATCTATACATTCAGATTCATACATGTGTCCAAGACCTCACAATTTACAGACTGTAACCCTAAACCTCAAAATCTGGTAAAAACTTGACTCTGTGACTTAGTGCTCTTCTCTTCAGATTTTTGTTCTAACTTCTGGCCCCAGACCCTTACAAATGATTCAGAAGTTCCTTTTAAAC
>VDFB02382263.1:0-19839 GCA_007258455.2 Sequoia sempervirens
AACCACTCGATGTAATTACTTTGCCTATTATAGTTGGGGTGGCTACTTTGCAAACTCCAATTCATGTCATGCCTTGTGATATTTCATATAATATTATTTTAGGCAGACCATGGATTCATGAGATGAATGCAGTGCCTTCAACCCTTCATCGTATAATGTAATATGTCTATAAAAATAACATTTATCAAGTTGAAATAGACCTCAAGCTTGAAATTTTCTTGCACCTTGAAAAAGGAGCTACAAGTCCTCTGAAAATATTAATACCTACATCCAACATAGATGCTCTTGAAATTGAACACAATGATGAGGAATCACCAACTAAATTATTTGGTGATGATTGGGGATCTTTATAATTCACACCTTCATTTATGGTTGAATACATAATCACATCAAAGAAAGATGAGAAACAAGAACAACAAACCATCATGACATCTCAAAATTTTGCACAATATTCTCCACCATCTATCTCCTCTACTTGGGAAGAAAATACAACATACACAACAACCTTTGATGAATAGAATAACAAAAAACCCCCATGCCCTAACATTCAACAGTTCTCTTTATTTTCTTGTTTGTTTGTAGATTTAGGTCTCTTGGAAGCTTGTAACTATTATATATTTAATTTTCAAGGTTACTCAAGTCTTCTCTTCATTCAACAAGTTAAAATATCAACTAAAACTCATTTTCAAGTTTGGAAATCAAAGTTTCAGAAGCAGACAACTGTAGAAAGCTAAAGTTTAGATAGGAAGCTCTAGAATCCACCTTTGAATATTTACAAATTAAAAAGTTGAATAATAACCATGCGTCCCACTTCTAGGTCAATTTTGAGTTTTTTTCATTTTTAGATACCCTTTTGTTAGAAATAGGTTCCGACATAGTTTTGCAATACTTGGACTAATACCCCCATAATGGTGAATGAGTCCCACTAGGCCTAAAAATCAAGATTACCATCATTCCAGAATCCATTTGTAGTCTTCATCCACATTCCAGGCGCACACTTCTAGTTTGGTTCTTTTCTATCTAGTTTTACATTCATTTCTATGTGTTTTATCCATTACACAATGTGTTTTCAAAGATCACTTTTTTCTCCTACTATCTCTCCTTGTTGTGAAGATGATACTTTGATGTTAGAAAACCTATTTTTTGAAGATCATGAGAATATTAATTGTCTCCCTTCAACTCACAAAGTTCTTCTTAAACAATAAAATACAACCATAGGTAATCATGACAACAATATTTTTCCTTCTCCTAGTATCTCTCCTAGTTGTGAGGAAGATACTTTGTTGTTTGAAAACACAATTGATGATGGTCATGAGAATCTTCATTGTCCCTCTTCACTTAACAAAACCTTTCTTGGGAAATACAATTCAACCATTGATCATTCTCTTACTTGTGATGAAGTCCTTTTAGAAGAACCAACCTTAGAATGCCAAGAAGATTTGGTTTGTAGTTATTCTAGAAACCTTCCTCCTAGGAAGGATATCATAATGCAAGAGAAGAACCACAATAGTGATATGGACTCTCACTTACTCAAGGATGTTAACATTGTTCAACCTCAACTCATCATTTACCCCCCTTCACATAAACCTCCACCTCAAAACAAACTTGAACTTGTCCTTTATGCACCTAAGAATAATGTATCGCAACAACTAAGTTATAACATTTTTGCTCATACATATAACACTCAAAATAATCTACAACCATTGCAACCAACCCCAACACCCTTATCTTTTCCAAATCCTATCCCCCCTATACCTATCTTACCAGGTCTTCCTAGTGAAAATGAGTGCAATCTTGTTGAACAACTAAAGAATACTCCTACTAAAATTTCATTATGGGACCTTATTCATGGCTCCCCTCACTATCACAACATTATCCAATCAACATTGTAACAAGTTCCTATGCCTTATACTATGCAACCAACTAACATAGCAACCATGATCCAAGAACTAAATGATGACATTGTTTTCCACCAAAGTGAACTCCCTCCTTTGGAAGCATATAAAAAAATGATGCATTGATGATCATTGCTCAATATAATCAGATAGAGATAAAGTGAACCATTATTGATAATGTTTTTCCCCTTAATGTGTGTAGTGTGAATCTGCTTGATAGATTATGTGTTGAAAAGTCACAAATAATACCCGATTCCTTAGCTATCCGAAGATTTGATAATACAACAAAGCAACCACTCGATGTAATTACTTTTCCTATTGTAGTTGGGGTGGCTACTTTGTAAACTCCAATTCATTGCATGCCTTATGATCTTTCGTATAAAATTGTTTTAGGCAGACCATGAATTCATGAGATGAATGCAATGCCTTCAACCCTTCATTGTATAATGAAATATGTCTATAACAATAACATTTATCAAGTTGAAATAGACCTCAAGCCTAAAATTTTCTTTCTCCTTGAAAAGGGAGCTACAAGTCCTCTGAAAACATTAATTCCTACATCCAACATAGATCCTCTTGAAATTGAACACAATTATGAGGAATCGCCATCTAAATTATTTGGTGATGATTGGGGATCCTTAGAATTCACACCTTCATTTATGGGTGAATATATAATCACATCAAAGAAAGATGAGAAACAAGAACAACCAACCATAATGACAACTCCAAATTCTACAGAATCTTCTCCACCATCTATCTCCTCTACTTGGGAAGAAAATACAACATACACAACAACCTTTGATGAACACAATAACAAAAAACCACCCTATTTCACAAAAATGAAACAAAATTATGGAAAAGGTTATGACCTCAGAAAACAAATTGGCTATAGTGGAAAAGGATGTGGTGCTCAAGAACAAGCTATTCACAATCCTATAGAACCTAACACACAACAAAAAACTCATGGTCCTGGTTATTGTCGTTTGATCAAGATAAAAAAAGCCTTCACTCAACATCAATAATCTCACACAACACAATCCTGAATAATCCTTAACAATCATCCATCCTAATCTCATCAACACTAGTGGTCTTGAACATCATCCTTTACAAAATATGAAACAAAAAAAATACACCTTCACTTAATGTCAATGTCATCTCGCAAAATGGTCATGATTTGAATTCATTATATTTTATACCCTCCTATAATGGAGAGAGAAAAATCTCGTAATCTAAATAGTCTAGTGTAGATATGAAAACTAATACTAAGCAAGGGGTATCTTTGTCACAAACCACAAGACCACCTTCTACCATTGATCAAGAAGGAATCTTGTTGAGACTCCTCCAAGATCACTTAATCACCCTCCCTCCTAGAACTTGAAAGAAATGTTTTACAAAACTTCATTCTACTCCTATCATAGACTTCATGGTCACTCCACTAATCAATGTAATGCTTTGAGTCATAAAATCCAACATCTTAAGGATTTTGGAATTCTTCCCTATGTGGGGGCACCTAATTCCTCTAATTGATCTCAATATTCATTGTATCATACATTCCATCAATTGTTTCGGCTCACCTTTGTCCTACACTCGATGGGGGCAAGGGGTTTAGTAGTCTTGTCCTCGTATGTCACTCATCATTGATTCTTTTGGCTAGTTGCTAACCTCTCATGAATACATAAGAGAAATATTGGGATGTGGATGACATGCCTTAAGTTTCCTCGTATATGACATACTTCCCCTTCTCATGATGTAGCTTCTCAAAAACATATCGCTTGGTATAGGGCTTTTCAAGTAACTCTCATGTACTATTCTTCTACTTTAAAGAAATATATCACAAGACCGGTGCTCACAACCACTTTAAAGTGAGGGCATACATCACCACTCACATTTTATTGAGTGATTTATTTCTTCTAGCGATGCGTCCTTTTCTTGGTGGAGTCATTGGGCTTGATTCGCTTGAAGAGTGTGATATTTCTTTTGACACATCCTCTCTTTGAGACATTAAGAACAATGTCCCCTAAGACGAGACCTTGCATGAACAAATCAAACTCCCTTTGAACATTTCATACATTATTTTGCATTAAAAATGTCTATGAGTGTCAACCATACAAAGATTTACTTACCTCATAGAGCTTGAAAATCATTTTCCTTTGTAGCATGTTATTAAAGTTATTAGGTAGTATAAATTTGATATGGTTGAGTAGGAAGCCCATTCAGCGGCATGAATTTCCCCATAGCCACCTTTGTGTTTGTGAGTGCATACCAACTAGTGTATGTTTCTCACCTTCTGAGACTTCTCACTTGACAAAAAGCCAAGTGTTTTCCCAAAATTCTCTAAAAAATTTTAGCCTATGATATTTGAGGAAAATAAATTTGAAAATTAAAAAAGTTAAAAATAGCACATTTTACTTTAGAAGAATTAAAATATAATGAATAAAAATAAAATTATCCATTTTGATTTGTTGAAATAAACAATATTAATCACTAATTAAGAATCTGACTTACTATAATTCCATGGGAGGAAGTAAAAAATATTAATAGGTACTATCAAACAAAATAAGCTAAACAACCCATAGGAACTTACTCTTAATGGCTATATTTTCAAAAAAAAAATTATATATATACATGAATTTCAGGTTATTCATGACTAAGTGCTTAGCCTCATGAATTATATGAATAAGATTTGGAATCTTGTAATAAACCTTATGTATTGTGTGCAAGATACACCGTAGATTATATATTAAATCTTACCGCCTAAATAATGTAAGTAGCTGGCACATATTTGTCGGACTGTATGAATAGAGCAGCAAACCAAATACTTATTTATCTACTCAAATACTTTAGCATTTTATGTCACACTTTTCAAAGTGAGAACTGAGCCAATAACCCAGTTGACCACGACTATCCATTTTCATAAATTTATCCATATTCAACTAAGTTAGGATTTCTCTCTTTTTAAATGAAATCCTATTACACGATGCAAAACTTTACAATGTAAAATTACCCAACCATAACTGCAAGCTCATAATGAGGACTACAATGAACCAAAAAAATTGGTGAATCGCAGCTGGTAAGGAACAACAATAAGATTGGCAAAGAATATTTACACAAATAATAATATTTTATTAATCAAACGTCCAAAAGCCTTAAATATTTCCAGAGGACGGCCAAGTTCCAAAATGGCCTTCATGGAAATCTTTAGGCACAATAACATAAATGCAGGTAGAAAATGATGACCAGTTTCGCATCCCAAATCAGTTCAAAATATAAACAAAATTTTCCTATGAACTTTTTGGCATATGCGATGAATTTAAAACAGATAAATACAACCAAAAATGACTTATTTGGACAGCACAATATCATATACACAGTTTACTGCGTCCATAAACTAATCAAAATGGCAATTTCCATCAGACAGTTTGCTGCTTCCAGTGCCATTGCAAAACTTAAAAAGCAACTCCATTGCATGGTTGGTACGAAGATTATAAGATAAAATCATATAGAAAGTTTTGAATTCACACACTTCATTAATGAGACACTGTAGGTGAGTTTTTAATTCAATCTCCTATTATGCACAATCTCTAAAATAAATCTGGACAGCTTTGCACAAACCTGCATAAGAGAGGAACCCATTTGCTGCTTTATTGAATAAATACTCTTTAATTATAATTACAAGATTTTGATTGTAGTATCAAATTTATTTATAAATATTAAGAAAAAAATAATATTAATTTTGAAGGAAAGCTAAAATAATTTATGTTGTAGATTGATTATTTTTTAAATTCAATTTAGCTATCTGATATGCAAAAAACATTATTATATATTAGAATAAAATTTGTAAAATTTATTCTTTAATAATTTATTATAATGGTTAATAAAATTCATTCTAAGTTATTAAAAAGGTGTAACAATATCTTAAAATTGATCATGTTATATATTTTTGGGAGAAGGTCTCAAGTAGTTCTCCAGATAGAATTTGAAAGAAAATTAAAATAAAAATCTAAAGAAATATATATAGTTATGAGTAGATTTTTTACCATGCAAAAATTCAAAGCCCAAACAAATAGTTTTATAATTTAATTCTACATTATAAATCATACAAATTAATAGATTATTCTTTATTTTCATCTTCATTTAACTTTTACCTTTATTTCACTTATCTTAAATTATGCAATCTCAAATTGAATTCATATATGTCCAAATTAATAATTAAATTATTATTATCATATAATTATTATTCTTATAATATATATTTGATAAAATATGAATATATAATTTTTATTTAAAAATAATGAAATTAATAACATTATATTTTCATAATTTTTAGATTTAAGAGATGTTTAAATAACAATCTTACAGGTTTTGAAAAAGATTGAATATCTTTTCTTTGGAAAAGACAGTACAAATGTTAACTATTCTAATTATAATTTGAAAGTTAAAATTTCCCTATGTACACCTCATGGATGTATATCTCATATTGTACAGATTTAAAAGGATAAATTTTACAGATGTATATCCCAGATTGATATACATTAAGTTTTTATTAAGGCTCTCCACACCAAACGTTCAGCGCCTGCGTTTACAACTCCCATTTATATCTGCAAGATCAAACTCACCTATTAGCACATAAAATCAAGGCCAAAATCAAATTTCTAAAACTGCACGAGAGCATTATTGTTAAAGCCAAAATCAGCTAAAAATTTCCTACATACCATATGGATCACAATAATGTGATCCTCTTTTTCTTTTTCGATCTTCCATGAACAGATCGTCCATGAAGACATCTTCCATCACCTCGTCCATGATAATATCTGCCATGAAGATATCTTCCATCACCTCGTCCATGATGACATCGTCCATAAAAACATCGTCCTCGTCGATCTCCATGAAAACATATTCTTCTTCAAAATCAATGTCTGTCATAACATCGTCCATAATATCGTCCATGATAAGTCTGTAGGTGGGAAGCTTGAAGAAATTTAAACGAAATGAGGATGAAGGAGGGCTGAAATTCAAGTCATATGACTATTTAGGACGATTGAAAATCTTATATATAACAAAGTACCTGCTAAGATGCTGAGGACCGTTGAATCAGCTGTGCCGCTATAGCTCATAATTAGATATATTCAGAGGCCGTAGAATTTTGCTTTGGTAAGTCTGCTTTCAGTTTCTAAAATTATAAGATTTGATTTTTTGTGTTGCAGGAAACAGCTAAAGTAAAAGGAAACTTTCAATCTGTATACTGTCGAATTAGAACTTTATTGCCGTTTGGTATAATATTCTGTAGTAAAATCTTAGTGTTCATACTCTCTGCACGGTTTCTTCGGAATTCGTAATAACATAGTTGTTATATTTATTGCAATGATTCAGCCGTGCCACTACAACTGACAATTAGATAGGCTAATTCAAATATCCTTGCTTATTGAAATATAGTAGTAGGTTTTGAGGGTTAGGTTCAATTTACAGACCGATCAATCAGCCGTCGCCAAAGCTGATAATTCAAATATTGTAATTTATTAAGATCCCGGTTGTAATTTTCGAGGGGTTTAGTGGAATATTCTGTCAAAAACAAAAATCATAGTGTTTAATGGGGTTTGGTAGAATATTTTGTAGCAAAATCTTACTGTCTGCAGCCTCGTTTCTTTGGGATTCGTAAAAACATGCTTGTTATATTTATCGCAATGGTTTTTGGCAAATTGAAATGCAGTGTCTGCAGCCTCGTTTGCAATTCAGAGAACTGAATCTTGTTATTTAGAAAAGATATAGTCATTTATTAGTGTTTATTGCTGCGGTATAATATTCTGTACTAAAATCTTAGTATTTATAATCTTAGTATGTCTTTTTGCAAGTTTAAATGCACTATGGCTGCAGCCTGCATTCCGAGAACTGAATCTTGTAGATGCCGTTCTGGAACATAGGATATAGAAATATATTTGGAAACGATATCCTTGACCAGAAACACGATGAAAACAAATAATCTTAACATGTGGAAATGTAACATCGCTGTCTAACAACATTTGAAAAACATATTTTGGTACCTTAGTCACAAGCAATATACTATGACTCTATTTCTTGATGTTTCCTATTTTATATTCTTAACATGAAATTACCGTCTAGAAATTAGGATTAGTTAGTTCAATTGAAAAGCATAGTCATACTTTTTAAAAATTTTAATATATTTTTTTAAAATCAAGAGTTGTTTTCTATAAAATAGTATTGTTTTGAATGTGAATGAATGAAGAAAAAAAAAAGATTGATTATCGTTTTTCTAAATTAGAACAATGCAACAACTTATGAAAGGGCCCACTTGAGGTAATGTTGCCACTCAATTATTAATTTGAGTGACTAGTTGTTTGAGGAATTTAATTTTAAGTCATTGATTGATTATCAAGCAATTCATAATTTACCTATATCATTTAATCTATGTTATCTACATAAAATACAACACTAACGTTATCCCATAGCATTAGTTGTAGGATACTTTTAGCATATATAATTTTTCTAATATTATTTATTTTAGCAATAAGAATGTTCAATTCTTATACTCAACCTCTTAGGAACCATACAAACCTTTAAGTAATACACACAATATCAAAATCTTATAAGAAGATACATCCCTTGTGTGAAAGTATATGTGTAACACTCATATTTGATGAGTCACTTGATAAATGATATCTTGGTCTATTGAGTTCAATGCATGCCCTCGCTACAAGAAATTTATTAGTCAATAAAGGGAGCATGTTTGTGGCATTATTTGCAACGATGTTTCCAAGCTACAAGAGTCTGAAGATCTTTGAGTAATTTTTGCCAATTTACTAGCATGTATTTTATATTTCTAACTTCTAGGACTATTAGATAATACTCCAAGTACCAAATATCTACTAACATTATGCAATGAATGTGGAAACTTTTGTATTATTATTGTATGCAAAGAAGAAGAGACTTCTTATGGATATATTTCTAATTTACATCTTGTGCAAAGATATACTAGTGTCAATAGAAGAAACATAACTAGGGAAAAAATGTCAACCCTTGATTCCTGAAGTACAATAGATTAAAAGTAATTTAATAACTACTTCAAGCCAAGGTTTCAATAAACCACATTCTCAAGATATTTCTTTAGCCCCTTCTCACAAACTCCACATCACAATGGGAGATTTATGGGAAGAAGAACCACATAAAACCATAAAATTCTAGTTTCCTATTTTCTATAGGTAGGATACACTACAATAAATATTATTCCTCAGTTATTTTATCTAAAATTTCATGTCCTTATAATAAAATACCTCTATATGTTCTTGATTCAAATTTTAAATCCTCTACAAAATTTAGGACTATACTACAAATGCAAACTAATTAAATATATTCCTAGCTACATTCAAGGACTCCACATTGAGGTGATTTAGTGGATTAACATTAGATGCAATACCCCATTAGTAAACTATGAAGGAAATTTTTCTTAATAAGTACATGGAGTATTGTAGAGGGGGAAATGTGAGAGGAAATGATATTTTCATATTGACTTAGAAGGAGGATTAGCCTTGAGAAGATGATGTGAAAACATTTTTGTTTTCCTTAGATAAATCCATCAAACAATTTAATCTACAACAATCAATCATTATTATTAAAATAATTCATTATTATATTTTCATAATATAATTATTTATCAATTAATAATATTGTTAGAATTAAGATAGTTTATATTTATTTTTATAAAATATTTTAAGATATTTTATGCTAGAAAAGTTCTAAATACATTTACATGTCATTCTTATGCATTTCTACTCCTATCATAATAATCATATATTATCTTTATGTGTGTGTATTAATATATTTAGCCTATTTTTTTATTATCATACATTCATTAGAAGGTAAGTATTATCAATCCTTATTAGACTTGTCTTTTATTGCATTTTTGGTTTGTAGTTATTAGGTTTAATTCACAAGTACAAACTCCACCAATTAAAATAAATTTAAATTTTAAAATTTTGTTAATTTCAACCCCTTCCCTTTCTATCCTTAAGTGTAAAATATATGGTTATGAAACTTGGTGTCATATATTTAATGAAATTTATCACATTCATTCTAGGATATTCTAAATGCATGTTTCCTCTCATTATTGAAAGAGAAATGATAAGACAACACTTGTATTTGGTGCACTAAAGGGAATACCAAACTAACATTGTAGGTTTTTGTCTTCTAATTTGAATTTATTCTATTTTCAAGATGTTAATTGAGGGGTACTTTTTTTGCAACTCTAATTTTAAGGAAACCTAGGAATGATATATTTTTATTACCACCTACCCCATAGATTGATAGGATAAGTTCAATAGAGAAATGGGGATTAAGAAAGTAAAAATATCAAAATCAATCTAGGATTTATTGAAAGATAGAGGACTTGTCTATAAAAGAAATATTCTAAAATAATTAATCTATACTATAGGCAAAATAAAAAGCACAAAATTGTATGCTACTATTAAATACAATGAGAAAAATTAGAAAAATATTTAGTGTCTTCATCGAGTCCACACCATTACACTATGACGAAGCTAAGAACTCATTCTCATTTTTTTGATAATCACAACCTTATGTACTTATTGAATGATTTTACTCTATCTAGAAAAGTTTTGTTTAAGTTGATAAATGAATAAGGATTTGTACAACATCCTTTGATACAATATATTATTTTCTAAGGATGCAATAAAATCCAAAATATTGATGGTAAGAGTAACAAAAATAGGAAAACAACTAATATAATCAAGCATTAAGAAATATAATATAACAGATATTCTAAAATATACAATCTAATAAAAGAAGATGAGATATCTCCAATATATACATCACTATGTAAGATGAGAGATTAAGTATAGTGGATGGATATGTATATAAAATTAGATACATAAGAGTAATCTAGAGGTACTTAAATAAACCATATTTTACTTAATTCTAAAGCCCTAATTTATGTAAATTTATTTTCTTGAAGAATTTATAAATAAAAATAAATCCTCATAAAATTAATTTTTATTTACAATATTTTTATTTCCTTAGACTAGTATATTCCACTATTAGTGTTTTTATTTTATTCTCTTTAAAACACTTTCTAGATGTTCTTAAAATTGTTTGGGTGATATTTTAAATATATAAAAAAGAGCATGTTAAATATTATTGATATTCAAGTAAGGGAATGGCCCTTGAATCAATGAGTTCAACAAAATAGAAAAATATAAAATAGAGGCATTAACACCTCAACCTTTAGATAATAAAAAAGGAGGCACATAGGCTTGAGAGAGACAAGAAGAAAAAAAGAAGTCATAAAGATAGAGGGGCACAAAACCAACACAACAAAAACACAATAGAGGATTACTAACCACAATAGATGACCACTAACCTTTAGGACTAGAAATAAGGTTCCAATCAGCCTTCAGTTTGTCAAGCACTTCATGTTAGTCTTTCTCCTCCATATTTTCTATAGTGTTAGTTTAAATGATGTCCTCTTGGTAGTTTCCTTTCTTATTCTTATTTTTCCTTATCATAGTTTTTTTGAAGATCATGCCAAAGATAGCCATGTTCACGATCCCCTCAATAATTTAAGTGAATTTACCTATAGCCTCTTCTAGTGTAGATATCTTGTCTTTCATATTATCATGTTTATCATCAAATTTGACATTCAAAATACCACTTTGTAGCTCCTTAGTTTGATCATGTAAAATTTCTAGGGGCTCAAAGTGAGTGTCTTCCTCTCTATCAAAGCCCTCCATATCCTCCTTAATATTATTCTTTTCTTCCTTTGAAAAGAGAGCTTCCATTTCCTCATATTTATTTTCCTTAAAAATTTCCTCCTCCCCCTATGCCCTTCTTCTTCCTCCTCACTAACTTCTTCACCTTCATATTCCTATTCACTATTATCCAGGCTTATACTCATCATCACTAGGAAGAAACTCTTCATTAAAAGAGCCCAATACAACTTCCTCTATAGACATCTTTTATCCTTTGTTATCATTGCTCTTTTTCTAAATAACACTAGCTAGCATGGTAGATCTCCTTTCACCTGACCCAATACAAGAAATACTCCTACGATAAAGATTTGTCTCATCACCAATTTTTATAGTGATAGAACCAAAAGGACCCATTTTGTTCTTTTTAGGTTAGGAAGAGATGAAAGGGATTTCCTTTTATGATGGGTGGTTCTCTTCAAAACAATGATAGAAGATGGATTAAAGGAGAAAATATTGATTGGGTATTCCATTTTGAGTTCAAATTTTGAATACGAAGGGGGGGGGGTATGTGAGGATGCATCTATTTATTTTAAATGAGTGTGATTTCTAGGTGATTAGTGATGGAGGTTGGTGTTTTTAGGGTGGTGTTGAGCAAAAAATTATGCAACTCAACAAGTAATCCTTAATGCAGGGGTGGGTATGCCCCTTTAGCTATGCATGTCATCGACAAGGATAATAGGTAAAGAGGGATATTGACCCATTATTTTTTATGAATGTAATTCAAGATAGGAAAATAATAGTCATCAATTATCTTAAGCCTTACTTCAAGATTAAATTCACACATAACGTGCAAACTTACCAAAGCATAGGGCATGAGAAGATTTTCCCTTCCCAAATGATTTTGAAGATTAAATGATATCTTGGTATATTGAGTTCAATGCATGCCCTAGCTACAAGAGATTTATTAGTCAATAAAAGGAGCATATGTTTTTGACATTATTTATGTTGTGCATGCTTTGCACACACACCATGCCATAGGGAAGGACCCCCTCTTTTTCACTCTGGCTGGTCATTTTTCCCTCTTCCCATTTTGTGTACCCTAGTTTCCAAACCTAAGTCAGCCATAAGCCTTAAAATGATCAATTTTAACTTTGGCCCAATTCACCCAACTGAGTTTCAACAAGTCATTCACCTCTGCGGGTTTGTCCCTATGGGTTTCCCCTTGTTTTTCACCCAACATCCATTGGCCCTCATGGACTTGCATTCGTGGGATTCCTCTTGTCATTCACCCTTGCACTCCACCATTCATCTATAGCTTTGCCTTGGTATCCACCTAACATGTAGACTATGCACCTATCTTTGTCGTTGTGTCCTTCGACTTCTATGGACCCGCATTTGTGGATCACCCTATGAGGGTTTCCATCCTCTTTTCACCACTTTGGAGGTGGTCAACCTTTCGCTACCACCCACATGGTGGGCTATGCATTTGGCCCTATTGTCCCTGTCATTACCATTGCTGAAGTAAACTTGACCTGATACACTTCCAAAATTGCCTTAGTCTGAAACGTCTATGGGTCTTTGTGCACAACCTACCCTTGCTCGACCTCTATTTCCTAACAACTAAGCCCTTGCACCATCCTGCTAAGCGGGATCTACATGCATCTTTTCCCCAAGATGAAATCATAAAATTTTAGGGGGACCCATAAGCCCACACCCATCGACGAGTCTGCCCCGGTGGACTGCCGTCTACGGGAAGCCATTACCATAGTGTCATCTAATGATGACAATCCTCTCATGGTCTCCCCTCTTTGCGAACCCACAATCCACCAGTACCATCATTGCCCTATGAATTTCATCCACGACATTTGTCATTCATCATCCTATTGTTGCAAATAATGAAATTCCATCCACAGAAAGATGGTACAAAAGAGCCTTGAATGCAAATATCCAACAAAGGCATAAAAGGCATGAATTCTTAGGTGTGAGGAAGGAAGAAGAGAGAGCAAGTATAATCGTTTGTGATATTAAAAGTGCCCATGGAGCAGCTTTGTGGTATGCACTATCTGCATCATAGGAAAGGACCCAAATAATATTTTCTATTCCCAAGCTCATGATAGATAGTGTTATCCTAGGCTTCATCAAGACTTCATATAAGAGTCTCTATTTGACATCAACCATGATAATAAGGGCATCCCAACACTGCCATCTACCTTTTTTCACTCGCTATCCTAACCCTCTGTGTTGTGGGACCCACACTTCTCATGGTCATCCCATGCACCATCGACGACATTCATGACATCACCCCACACTCCTCTGCCAATGGATGTTCCCCACGTGGGGTCCACTTTGCGTACTTCTACCAAGCTTTCACCATTTTAAACGGCCTACTGCTAGTGTTGCCCCGCATTCCTCGATTTGTAGCCCTAGCGGAAAGAACATATGTGGGGGCCATGTGCGGGCCCCTATATCGTTCACCATTTTCCCACACTGTCATGCCATCCAATTCTCCCACAAAGGCCTGTGAATGTTTGAAAGCACCCAAGATACTCGATATACATATATATATAAATGAATAGCGGTACTTAGTGTGCATGTGAATAATCAAAGATGCAAAGTGTTACTGCACGACTGAACCTAATGAGGAATCATAGTTCTTGAAGCCTACTAATGGCTTGTTATATACACTAAGGATGCTACACGCGACGATGAAGTTAGCAATCAGATGGGTGGTTGATAAAATTTAATGCAAAAAGAAATGAAAGTGCTCAAAATGATCAAACATTAATATGAAACATAGGTGCGACGCAGGGTGTGGAGGCTTTCATTTATTCTCATCCGTCACTCGAGCAACATTAGCACCGTGGGGTTCTGCCTTTTTCTGGTTGCGATCCCTCCATGAACTTTAACCATGTGGGCCTCACACTCTTAGTGGGTGAGCTTCCACGATGGATGACCTTCGGCTCTCCTCTCCCTCTTGTTCGCGATTTCTAGGCGGACCTCACCTATGCACATCCCGTGCTCCACGGGGCCATTACTTGCTTGGCTGTCTCAAACTGTATTTGTGTAATGTTTCCCCACACTCCACCATCTGCATACCATTCAAAATGGTTTTCACATTGCGCAAACCACATGCCATGGGATTTATCATTCATGGTTCATTCTCTAATGTTCCCCACTGGCAAAGAGCCCTCATCTTTCTCTAGTATACTTGAATAATTTTTCTGCTATCAACTAGTGTTGGACAGGTGCACTTGAAAATCCAAAGGCGTAGGGCATGATTCTATCGTGAACGTGGAGGAAGTACAACAAAGGGATGAATCAAAGTTGATCGACCTCTAGATGATAGATTAATGATAAGACCGAACTCATAAGGAATTTGAAAATAATGAGAGGTCTATATCAGAAAATTATGTGTAGGGATAGTGTTATTCTCATGGGTAGTATTTCAATGTAGGAAATCAAATTTTTTGCTTCAAAATGAGAACCGAGTGAACTTGGAATAGTGAGATCCCTCCGTGTGCATAAAATACCAGTTTGTATAGGAAATAGCATTACAAAGGTTTCCATTCCACAGGTCACCTACCAGTGGTATTTCAAAGACGTTTTTCTGCACTCAAAAAATTTACCAAGCGAAATGGCAACAAACTTATGATTCAAATGATGGTTGGTGTGGGAAGGTTCTTAAAACTAGCAAAGGAGGAGTGAATGACTAGGAGGCAAGGAGGATATTGCTCATCTAGACATCAGTTCTTGGGAGCAACCTACATAATGACAACTAATTACCTCTATACAGGCTTCAGGAGGTGGAGTTCTAGGTATGTTTTTCCATTTTTCTTATGACCTATTGTGGGTTGTTGTCTGTATGCCCAACCCTGAGAAATTTTCTTCCACAGAACCCGCAGTTCATTCAACCGTCCAGGGAGAAACCTTTTCACAATGGCATCTTCATAAAATAGGCCAGAAGAAACCTCTACTCATAGGAGCATCCATTCAGAAATGGATGGTCATGCAGCCACACGAGTATGATGATGAAATATAAACTAAGAAGATAGGAATCATGGAATTGTTACATAATGGTGATGAACATGTAGCTTGGTCAAGACACAATAAAAATATCAACATTGTTGTTTCATGATGCTAAAGAATACGAATAATGCAATGTTGTCGATGGTTAGTCTTCGACATATTAGGGACTGTTAGAAGCATCTAAATGCACTATTGTGAGCAAGTAAATGAAACACAACGCATCTCATGCTCACTAAGAATGGAATGATCAATGACATCGATGTTTCCAATAATGTAATAATTTGATAAAATAAATCACCCCATAATAGATGTAAAGGTATTTAGATAGTTATGGCTATAGTGGCATAGATATAATGATCAAAATGGCGAGGGGAAAAATGTGATGTTCTTGATCAACAAAGGCAAGGAAAGTATGCTTTAAATGATTTAGTGAAGTTAGTATTATGCGGTTATAATTATGCGAGCTTCGGCCCTTTCAAAGTCATCACTAACAACATCAACCCAATTTCCACCCACACGCTCGCTTCCTGCCAATGGCTCAAAGTGCCTTCAAGCCCGCAATGCCATTACGTTTGTGTCACAAGAGAATGTTTGAATCTTTGGTGATTGGCTGGGCCATGGTACGAACGTGAGTAATTTTTGTGGAGACTCGGATATCAACATCTATTTGTGGAGCTGGCAACTTTAATATAAAATTGACAAAAGTCTTTCCTACATGGCTCGCTATTGCCTTAGCCGTTTCCTTTGTGTCGGTGCCATTACATGGGCAGCTACTACCGCTATGTTATTTTCTAATGGAAATTCTATGGTAGGCGTCCTAATTCATCTACTCGATGGAGTCCACCTTTGCGGGGCCCATAGGCACTCTCTCTACATGGTGATGCATGTCGCTTAATCAATATAATGTTGTGACATGGGGGCACGAAGTGTTGAGTTGAAAAAGTGACAAAGAAAATCAAAATACCATACCCCTTTCACCTGCCACTGTAATGGCTATAGGACGAACACAATGACTGAGCCGAGATATTACTATTATTAGTCACTCAAAGCAAAATGGCAAATATGAGGAATTTGAAAACACACTCTAGCCTTGAATCATAGCCCATTTAGTTAGTCGGCGAACTTTCGAGCTATTTGGGATGGGGGTGATTGCCATAATAAGAAGGTTGATTGGAACATTCAATAAAGTAGTCTTCTCTAGGGAAAGGATTTGAATAAGACTAGGATGCCTAGCATGCTTCTAGTCCATACCGTGAGTTATAAGGTTCCTTATTTTTAAGCAATCTGAGCCTTTTGGCACTACTATTGCTTGTCGTTGGTTGCCCAAAAGTAATGGCACTATTTAAATTATAATTAAGCAATCATGCAAAATAGGAATTATATGGTCACATGAACGTCAACTAGTCATGTTTAGAAGGTTTCATACCATTGCTTGCATGAGCTTAATTCAAACTAATGTTTTATGCAGGGCTCTTATTGTAAAATGGAGACCATCGAAGAGGCCTACCATAGAAAGAAGTTGCTTGCAACACGCTCGCCTATGACATTGTCCATAGAACCCTGATAAAAGAATTCTTGACTCAAAACTTGATACAGAGAGGGAAGGGAGAAGGTGAAATCATGAGGAATATAATCTAATGAGAAGCCATATACCTCCTGCTATATTTGCATAGGTGAATATCAATCAAACCATTTGTGGAGCCCAACCAAGGTGGGAGCTTTACTTCACAAAACATGCATGTTGATGGGGTTCTTTTGCTTGTCCTCCTACGAAAGAATTCCCTAGGTAAGGATGATCCTAGAGGAGAAATGATTGCCTAAATGATGGATGATTTATCAAAAGGAAGACAAATAAAATAAAGGTTGCACGACAAGGAGGGATTGATCAACCTATGGATGCATAACTAGGAGGAAGAAGCTAAGTTGTCCCACAATGGTGCAGATCTATAAACAAAGTTCACTTGATTGGCTGAATATTGATTACAAACATATTAAGTAGAGGGTGGCCTTTAGACAGTTTCAGCTACAACAAAAGGGTAATCCACAAGAGGAAAAAAGCACTACAACACCTAGGCACTACAAGAAAAAATAGGAAAAGGACAAATGATGTATTTTAAATTTTTGGATAATGGCTCAGCTAGGTAAAACCCTAGTGTAAAGAAAATCTTAACCACTCATTGTAAATCAATCCTAGCCATTCATCTGGGCTTTGGAAAACTATAAATAGGAGTCTCCCCTTCATTTGTAAATGGTTGGAGAGCTGGTGTAAAAGTATTCTACAACAATAGAGATCTACATTGCATTATTTATGGATGTTTCTCTTGTGTTTCTTCATTATGCATGCATGGTTCTACTTCCCTATCAGTTTAGTTGTTAGTTTCTTGAATGGAAGTGATGATGATGTTTTTTGTTACTATATTTGAAAATTTTCTAGCTCATACTTTTTGTGGTTTGTTGATGATGAATCACTTTGTAAAGCTATCTTGAGCTTCCTTACTTTATTGTTGCAACTTAGTTCAATTGCATGTTCATGATGTGTGTATGCAATCTGAAAATCTACAATCCTTAGAATATTACACTTGTTTTATGTAACTATAGGTTCCTCTTGGCCAAGAAAAACCTAGTTTAGGGAGTTTGTCTACTGTAGCAGCCTCCATGATCACTATTCATTCATAGTTTTAGGTCTAGGAATTTCCTCTCTTCCTTGCCCTTTTTCCTTTTTTAATAAGTAACCTAAGCTAAGGTTCATTACACATTTTAAAGCCAAATCTAAAGCTGAAATAGTAGTTCTAGACTATTGTTTGAACTTGTAGCAACTGTACAATAATTTCTACACCTTAAGAACTCCATTTGCAAACCCAACTTCCCACACTTTGTAACTCATTCGTAAGTATTCCTTGTGATGCCATAAAATCACATGAATCGACTGAGATATTCCAAGCACTATCAAGACCATACATGAGAGACCTTGGGATAGTGTTATGCAATTTGATTATGGAAGATTGTCTTTCAAGAGAGGTGATGCACCTATATATTACCTATGCTGAGAAGTGCATAAAAGACACATCAATAGAAATGGCACTAGAAGGAGAGATGGCATGTTGAGGGTATCAAGCTAAAAGTTGGGAGTTGAAAAGAGCACTTTCAAGAAGAAATCTAAGATAAGGAGATCTCTTTTAATGTTGAAACATGAAATAAGAAAATTATGAAGGAAAAAAAATCTAAGTTGAAATGGAGAAGCACACACAAATCAACATCACCCAGCTACATGCAGATTGGAATAAAAATATTAAGGAGACCATTGCAACAATTTGTATTGGCAGACAAGTGTCAAATCCATGGAACACACAGACACAATGAGCTTAGGTGTGTAACATTATTGAGTAGGATTGAAAGATTCTTACAAGGAGAAGTTCCCTTTTGGGGATTATATCAACCTTTAGCCCTTGCAGACCCAAAGGAAGATTTGAAAACCATGGAAACTAAGGAATTCAAGGGGCTGATCCAAGAATGTTTGGTAAGAAAAGATGGACCAAGATTGGATGAGGTGTTGATGTCCACCTGGTGCAGTTTTCACAATGCACCTCACTCAGAATTAAGATATCCATCTTGTGAGGGAATCATCATCCAAGCTAAGGGTAGTTTGAATAGGTTGGAGTAGCCAACTCCCAATGAAGAGGAGTCTTCGCCTAGGGAAGGATATTTATCAATGCATGGAGGAAAACCCAATCAAGTTGAATCAAGAAGCACCCTAGAAGTGGATGCTAGGATAACAAACACTAAGGTTGAATATCAAGATGAAGGAGTTGACTCCCTTAGGATGGCAAGGAGCTTTGATGAAAATTTACTTGGAAGGGAGTTAGAAATATTTTCCTCCATCAATAAAGAGGGGTCCTCTAGTTTGGAAGGAGAAACATTGGAAGTTAATGATGGATCAAAAAATTCTACAATAGTACATGCTAGAGAAGCCAACAAAAATGTTGAAGAATAGGAGGAAGAAGAGGCTGACAACCTTGGGGTACTAAAAAATGACGATGAAGGTGTAAGTGAACTCAGATGAGAAGATCTCTCCTTCATGAATGACATAAATCACACATCTGAAAATGAAGATTTGGAGGAGTGGGAACAATTATATGTCATGGCTGTCCAATCTTCAACCTCCTTCCCAAGTGATGATGAGCACCCAATGGTGGAAAGATACA